>VWZL01000433.1:317965-356042 GCA_013396915.1 Stercorarius parasiticus | reverse complement strand
CTGAGCAAGCCTCACCCTGAGATCCCAACGAGTCCTTCCCCATTGCTTCCTAAGGTGGATACTTCCCCTGTCTCTCCATGGTGACCTGCAACCCACCCCACCAACCCAAATAGCATGTAGCCCTCAGCCTGGCGCCTGGTGGGCACTAAGGATCTGCTTCCTATCCNCCAGGACTCCTGTGTCTGTCTGATCTCCTGGGGGCATGCGCCTGGCGGGTGCCCACTGTGGCAGAAGCCACCCATGCCGAAACAGAGGGATCCGTACCGTGGACCCACACACATGGACCCACTGCGATTGTTGGGTGGCAGCATCCCTCTTCTGGCCCTGCTGCCCCTTGGCCCTGTCCTCGGGTGGGCACCTTTCTCCCACTGTCCCTTCCATTCCCGCGCATGGGGCTGCAGCATCAGATGGAGCCCGTGTGTGGGAGCCTTCACTGCCCGGCAGGCTGTGGCGCGGGGCTCTGCTGCACTTGGGGCAGAGTCTCCTGCAGCCAGCTCTGTGCTGGGCACTTTCCGTGCCCTTCTGCACTGCTCTCCAGACGTGGTTCTGCAAGGCACCAAGGAGCTCTGCTGTCAGCTCTGTCCTTGGGCACCCCACATTGGGGTGTCTCCCCATCTTCCTGAGGCATCTCTTGTGCCGCTCCAAGGAACGCTGATGGCCCAGAGTGGACTGGAGCCTACGTCCCTTGCAGGCACGTGTCCACAGGGTCTGCAGACTCTTCCTCGGGACAGGGTGCTGTCCTGCCAACCCCCTGCTCTGAGCGTGCATGTTCCAGTGCCGGAAGGATGTCGGTAGGGCAGCCCAGTGTACCTCTGTGGAGGGGCAGTCTCAGAGGGTTTTTGTCCCAGGAGGTGGTCTTCAAAGTTCTTCTCACATTCGAGGACCTTCCTTGGCAACCCAAAGAGACCTTGTATCTGCACTTTTGGGATGTGATGCTGACGCAGCTTCCTTCTCATAGACTCATCCGCAAAGGACAGGTCCTGCACAATGGGAACCCACAATCACGTCAGGCTCTGCTAATTGCTGAGATGTTGGAGGAACTGAAACTGGGACATCCTGCGACTACTGTCCCCATCGGCTGGCAGGCCCAGTTCCCGCTCTTGTTTCATTTTTGGGATGCAGCCCTCCAAGGTCTCCTGGGCCTTGTGGTGGTGGAGAGGCACCTCTGTTTCCCTGGAGTTGGCACTGGGCACCTCTGGAGGTGGGGTAGGATCCAGCACCCAGCTGGATCTCAAGGTGTTGATGGTTCTGCTGCATGTTGCCCACTCTGAGGCAGCTGACCACCTCTTCCCTTCAGCATGAGTGAGTTACTGGGCTTTGCTGCACCTCCAGGCCAGCTCTGGGATGCCCCAAGCAAGGCTGGACCCTGGAAGCATGAGCCATGTCTGCACTATCCACAAGAGAGGGGAGAGATGTCTCTGGAGATGAGCTGTCTTCCTGCCCCAAGATCAAAGAGAGGGAGTCATGACTCCTAGGGGATAAAAATGTCTCTGGAAAGAAGCTGGCTTCCCTTGCTGAGATGGAGGTGCAGGAGTTGTCCCTGCCCTCAGGCATCTCCCAGTTGAGTTTGAGGAGGAGAAGGGGAAGCCTGAGCCTGTCACTTCTGAGCGCCCTGAGGCTCTCCCTCCTGCCCTGAAGGAGGCGGCAGGCTGTGTCACTGCCGTGGTGTCCCACTCAGTGTGCCCAACCTGCCTGCTGGCACAATTTAGGACCATGGATTTCCCCATGCCTTCCTCAAGCAATAGCCACCCAGCCAGCCCCTTATCTCTATCCCCATCCCCTTCTCAGTGACCTCTCGTGTCCAGTTATCTTGCTAGGTCCTCGAGGGTCCTCTTGAGCTTGTGGACTATTTCATACATTGATCCATCTCTGAGTGTACGGGGCAGTTCCAGATATCTTTATTGGACAGTACATGACTAATAGATTTTAGATCTCCTATGTGGTAATGCTGTTCTCCACTAAGATCATCAGCTGTGTATCTAAGATCTCTATTTAGGGAAAAAAACCCTTTGCCTTACAGCAAAGATTTTAGAGTTAGTACAGTCAGGGCTAAAAGGTTTTTACCAACACACAGTGAAAGTCTGTATACATGCATATAATTCATAGAAAGAAAACCTTTGTTTGAACAAATCTATGCTCAATCTTAAATATAGTCTTATCAGTTGGCATCACTGCTGGAGCAAAAAAGAGAACCTGTTCCTACGAGAGTTATTCTTTAGTTTCTAGTCCCACGTCTGTGGGCACTGTGAAACCAACAGCTGGGTTTTGTTGGAGTCATCTTCCTGCCCTGCTTCCTGTCCACAACAGAGCTGAGGTGGTTGGTGATCCCTGGAGATGGCTGGCTTTGACTCTGGTCATCTCTCAGATGTCTCATCCTGCGTGTCCTCAGAGCATGACAGTTTCTAAGGGGCTTGAACATCATACTTCTTTTGAAAAAGAAGTTCAGCTGTACCTTTCCTGGTGTTTACAAGGCACATATAGAAAACAAACAAGATGCTATGAATACATAGATGGAGGTATCCACACCAGGACAAAAGTTTCACGGACCTTACTGAACTTGAACCAAATGACATTTTCTTTTCTTGAGAAATAAGCAAATAATGAGTGTGATGAGCCATAACCAAGAGAAAGGAACACAAAACCTCAAACCAGTCATGCTCCGCTTGCAGCGTCTTTTCCTTTGACTTGTTTGGTTGAAGGCTGGTGCTGTTTCATGCACTCAGTGTGCATCACCTGCGGCGTGACGTTTGACCCCATTCACATGTAGCAAGCGCTCACTGTTCTCAGGAAACATCACACACCATCCGGACGCACAACAAATCTGCCAGCACTTGCCAATTTTGTTGGTGGAAACTGAAGCATTTTTACAATAACCTTTGCAAAACAAAGTGTATCTGATCAGAAAGAAAAAGTAAAAAAATAATTGAAGTTCGGGTGGAACTCCTCCGCTGGAATAAGCTAAGCAGGGCCACCAAGCAGGACAGCACATGAAGATGTGAGCAGCTGGTAGTGATGAATCAGAAGAAGGCAGGAAAGAATCTGCTGAGGGGGCAGGAGAGCAGCCTTATGCCAGCGGCTACCACACTTGGTTGCATTTCCCGTCTGTCTGTCCTGTGGTTGCTGTGTAGCACATGGCTTTTGAAGTCCAGAGAGCTCAGACTGAAGGAGCCTGTCCTATGCAGGTTCTCTCGTTCCTGTTATTCTTGCATAGTTCTGCTTATGCAAGGGAGGAAGGCTGAAAGGTTGTCCAAAGTCCTTCAGGAGCAAGAATCACGTGAAATACAACACCAGTGCTGAATGTCTTAATTGCTGAAACCTGTGCCTTTTTACACTTCCTTGACAACAGATCTGTGGAGGCAAGACCTGTCTAATGGAGCCACGTGTCTTCCTTCATTCCTTCATGCTGGAAAGCCAGTCCAGGGGGAAGAACCAGCTAGACTCTTGAGTGTGTGCAAAATAAGGTGTATTTTTTATTATTGACACAACCAAATTTCAGCTGCATTGATTTGCTGGACAACTGTAACCATTTCAGGATTCTAGTATGGTTTAGCAGCTCTTCTGTATACTCCTGGCTGCTAACATCAGATGAACACTGTGTGTGCTTGTTAAGAACAGGAGCACTTTGGGAGGTTCTCCTACATGAAGATTAGAAGTACAGCAAAATGGGTTAAAGTAATATGATTAAGAAATACTCCCTTCCTAGGGAATATACCCAACTGTCGTGATAACCTAGTGTTGATAAGTTGAGTCAAGTGCAACACCTGCACAAACCCCTGCATTCATATATGTGGGCAGTCTGGAGCCAGTAGCAGTTGCAAAGGTCATATTTCCCATGGGTTTCGTAGCAATAGGAAAAGAAAGCAGACCCCATTAGTGCCTGTACTGAGGGAGAGTCTACAGTCTGAGTTCAGCCCATGTTCGATAACTGAACAAAGAGAGAAAGAGCCTTTGTAATGAATGCTTCAAACACGGGAAAAGCTCAACTCATCCCAGTGCTCACAGGATGACTTGTTTTTCCGGTCAACACTCGGAAGACATCTAACACAGAGAGACGGGAACAGTTTGTAGAGATCAGATAAAACCAGCAGGCAGGTTAGACTATAGCAAGAGACCTGGTGAGGGGCAGTATTGATGCGCGCAGTCCCAGATGCCTTCCACAGAGGCGGCCCAGAGGTGACATGGCCTCCGACACCAGTGAGGTGGGTAAGCAGCTGTGTTTATGACAGATTATGGCAGTTGATAGAGCTCTTGGAGCCTCCAGCTATTTTTCTGACCACCTGCAGGGTAGGGAAAGCAGGAATTCGACAGGGATGTGACTCCTGAGGAACCCCCATGGGGAACTGAGGAGCACCTTATCTCTCAGCTCCTCTGGCAGATGTGGTAGGTGCTATTTTAGCTAATAGAGAAGAAGTTTAAAAGTTGAATTCTGGGGCTAAAATCGTGACATCCTGCAGTTTAAGCTAGTGTGACCAGACTAGAGATGCTCCTATTTTTCATTGGCACAGGGAGGACCTTGTATGAGATGCTCAGAAATCAATGGTATAGGCTGTGAATTACATGAGTTGTAATCTGACTCTTCATTCTTTTTGCCAATTAAATAGATAAACAAACTGCTTTAAAACCTGCCTCTGCCACCAGTGTGTAGTCCATTCGCTGTAGGGGATGCCAGACATATTATAACTATGTAAATTCAATAAGGGGTTTTTTTTAATGTGTGAATGAGAATTATTCAAGTAATGACAGATAATACATCTCCAAGCTTTCAGCACTAGTGATTCCTGAATCCTAAAAATGGTTACAGCTAAGAACTAATAGAGATACACTCAACACTTCAAGTTTCTATCACTTGCCTCAGGAGTAATACAGCTTGCTAATTGCTTGCCAGGCTACAGGTGAATAAATCCTGCAGAAAAGGTTTTAAGCAGAGCAGCATTTCATTCCTGCTTCGCTAAGTGCTTCCTGAGAGCCAGGCAAAAAGCCTTACAGTGCTCAGTCACTATAGGAACCTGCCTGTGGGCTTCGGCTGTGTGGGGTTGCCTGGCAAAACCTGGCCAAGGTCACCTGCCCACACCCCCATTCACACCATGGCTGAAGCTATCCAAGACATAGAATCATAGAATGATTTAGGTTGGAAAAGACCCTTGGGATCATCGAGTCCAACCATCAACCCCACTCTACAAAGTTCTGCCCTACACCATATCCCCTAACACCACATCTAAACGACTCTTAAACACCTTCAGGGATGGTGACTCCACCACCTCCCTGGGCAGCCTATTCCAGTGTCTGACCACTCTTTCTGGGAAGAATTTTTCCCTAATGTCCAGTCTAAACCTACCCTGTTGCACCTTGAAGCCATTCCCTCTTGTTCTATCGCTAATTACCTGTGAGAAGAGGCCAGCACCAACCTCTCTACAATGTCCTTTCAAGTAGTTGTAGAGAGTGATGAGGTCTCCCCTCAGCCTCCTCTTCCTCAAACTAAACAGTCCCAGCTCCTTCAATCGCTCCTCATAAGATTTATTCTGCAGGCCCTTCACCAGCTTCGTTGCCCTCCTCTGCACTCGCTCCAGCACCTCGATCTCTCTCTCGTATTGAGGTGCCCAAAACTGGACACAATACTCAAGGTGTGGCCTCACCAGTGCTGAGTACAGGGGGACAGTCACCTCCCTACTTTTGCTGGTCACACTATTTCTAATAGAAGCCAGGATGCCATTGGCTTTCTTGGCCACCTGGGCACACTGCTGGCTCCTATTCAGCCTCTTGTCAATTAGAACCCCCAGGTCCTTTTCTGTCGGGCAGCTCTCCAGTCACACTTCCCCAAGCCTGTAGCGATGCATGGGGTTGTTGTGGCCCAAGTGCAGGACCTGGCACTTGGCCTTGTTGAAGCTCATTCCACTAGCGTTGGCCCATCGATCCAATCTATCCAAGTCTCTCTGTAGAGCCTCCCTGTCCTCATGCAGATCAACACTCCCACTTAACTTGGAGTCATCTGCAAACTTACTGATGATACACTCTATGTCCTTGTCAAGATCATCAATAAAGACATTAAACAGAAATGGTCCCAACACCAAGCCCTGAGGAACACCACACATGAAGGTGTTTAGTGAAGAATAAATAGCAAAATAATGGCCTCAGTGGGCTTTATTGCTTCCTGACAATTTATCGAGCTTATCTAGCCTGTTGAAGAAACTCTTCTGGTCCTTGACCGTTGGAGGATGCTGATTAGCTTTCTTGTGCTTGAGGATGCTCACAACATCACTGATGAAAATTAAAAAAAAATAAAAATGTATGATTCTGTAGAGTGAAAGCATGAGTGGCTGTTAAATTTCAGGACGACTTGTATTTGGTCAGGTTTTCCTAGACCTTGTACTCTGAGTGTGTTCTGTCCTATGTATTTCTTCTGGTCTTTCTCACCTTTGGAGATGCAGTTCTTAAGCTTTTTCGGGCCAGGTTTGCACAGCTTGACACCCTACTTGACCATAGCTGTGAAGGTCCTACACATGGGTTGGGACAATCCTCCTTATCAATACAGGCTAGGGGATGACGTGATAAAGGGCAGCCCTGCAGAAAAGGACTTGGGGATACTGGTGGATGAAAAGCTGGACATGAGCCAACAATGCGTGCTTGCAGCCCAGAAGGCAAATTGCATCCTGGGTTGCATCAAAAGAACCGTGGCCAGCAGATCCAGAGAGGCGATTCTCCCCCTCTACTCTGCTCCCGTGAGACCCCACCTGGAGTACTGTGTCCAGCTCTGGAGCCCTCAGCACAAGAAGGACATGGACCTGTTGGAGTGGGCCCAGAGGAGGGCCGCAAAGATGATCAGAGGGCTGGAGCACCTCTCCTATGAGGACAGGCTGAGAGAGTTGGGATTGTTCAGCCTGGAGAAGAGAAGGCTCTGGGGAGACCTTATAGCGGCCTTCCAGTACCTGAAGGGGACCTACAAGAAAGTTGGGGAGGGGCTGTTTGCAAGGGCATGTAGCGATAGGACGAGGGGCAATGGTTTTAAACTAGAGCAGGGTAGGGTTAGACTAGACATTAGGAAGAAGTTCTTTACAATGAGGGTGGTGAGACACTGGAATATGTTGCCCAGAGAGGTGGTGGATGCCCCATCCCTGGAATTGTTCAAGGCCAGGCTTGATGAGGCTCTGAGCAACCTGATCTAGTTAAAGATGTCCCTGCTTACTGCAGGGGGGTTGGACTAGATGACCTTTAAGGGTCCCTTCCAACCCAACAGATTCTGTGATTCTATGATTCTAAGTACGTAAGTTGAAAATTAATCAGATAAATCGAGATATAAATTAAATAAAAATTTCAACTTTTTCCATCTATACTACTTAGGAATATATACTACAAGTATCTAGAAGGTGGCAGGATTCGGAGAACTAAAACCGGAGGAAGTAATTCTCACCAAGTACCTCTATACTGGTAAATAAAAGGAGGCTGGAGTCGGGGTTCAGCCATGGTTCAGTTGTTACATGCACCCCGTTATTGTTGGCTTGTACCAACCAGCACTGTCCCAACAACAGCCCGGCACCTTCTGAGGAACACCACAGGCCAGTTACTGTTCCCGCTGGTTAGTTTTCGCTCAGCTGCAGTGTGTAGGGGCGGAATGAGAGTCCAGCCATATGGATGTGAGCTGCGCCATGCCACTTTGCCTCGGGAATAGCAAATGGTCCCTGGCCTATTTTGTTTATTAATAAAGATCGAAGAGATAAGCCAAAACTGCATGCCATCTGTTCAGTGATTTTAAAATTGAAGTAATTTGTAAATGGGAAGTCGGGCATTTAAAAAATATTAAGTGTAAATTATTTCCGTCCTGCAGACATGATGAAGAAAGTGAGGTGGACACACACTTGTGCACATATGTTTTGGCAGAGGACAAGCACGTCAGGGATAAAAGTTAAGAATCCAAAGCTCCAGAGTCATCCTTTCATTTTGTGGCTGGGTTCATGAAAGCTGTGCACCTGGTGAGGCAGGTCGTGGTGCACTGAAGTGTCCTGTCCCCTGCTGTGACGATGGGGCAGCAGCTGGATGATGGCACAGCCCCCCACTGGCATCCCTGCTGCCCTTCCTTCCTGTGGAAACTGGGATATTTCCAGGACACATCCACCTGGGCTCAGGAGTTCAGGGGCATTGCTGGCTTCACCAGCCTACCCGAAGCCAGAGTGATCAAGAGGGTATTGAGTGAATTTTTAAAGCAAAGACAAGTTTTCCTTTTTAAAAAAGGTTGTCCACTGGCTTTTGTGGTGCCTGTTGAGGGGCTTTTTCATCGTATTTTAATGCAGTAACCAGGCTGCAAAAAACATGCTGGGCCTGCTTATCTGCCCTTATATCTTCCGTAATAAATACAGGCCTCATCTTTCCAACAACATTGTTTGGAAGAGGAGTTTCTTTCACAAAACTCAGTTAAACAACTTTCAATTAAGCATCTTTCAACAAACTTGAGTGTTTTTCCTCAGTATGAGCAACTACAAAAAGATGTGGCATCATTCTGCAGTGTGCCAGCAGATAGAGAGGTGTTTAGGGGGTGGGAAGACTAAGAACATCAGAAAAGGAGTGACAAAAAGCCTGAGGGATGAAACAGCCCAGTCAATTTTACTGAGGCAGTGAAGAGGGAAGAAAATATTTTACTCTTTTTTCATGCACTTTCACATCTCCACAATTCCGTCTCTGCAGCACCTGCTGGAAGAGTGCCCCGGTGAGGAGCGGTTTCCTGGGACCACTCATCCCCCTTGTTCTCCTGCTGGGACCTCAGCCATGAGGATGGGGTGGTGCCACAGGGCAGGAGGGGAAAGCTGGTTCCCCAAGGAGGTTTCCATGGTCCATCCAGTGAAGAACAGGAAGGTTTGGAGCAGGCAATGGGTCCTATGGATTGCTGCATGTGGGGCCAGGGACACTGGGGGGAGTGTTTGTGAAAAGGTCCAGGCTGGGGTTCCAAACCACCGCGCAGAAGAAGGGAGGGAGATTGGAGATCTGAGATCACCTTGGGCATCATGTCTTGTGCTACTTCCTGAGAAAAATCATGGATCTTTGTCTAATCCTGGTGGGGTTCAGGCCCCTGGGTTGCTTGCACTGCAGCCAGGCCAGGTCGCACAAATACAGCTCAAAGGGCTTCCAGTGTGGATGGCCATAACCACCCAGCCTTGGCGGAGTTTTATTCCCAGGAAGCTGCACAACCTGTCTGAGAAGACGGGTGGGTGAGTACCTGGGCCCCGGGCAGCCCAAGTGCTTCCTTGAAAGGCTTTTGGAGACCATCCAGGAGCTGTGCAACACATGGGATTTTGCCAAGTGCTCGTCTCCATCCTTAAGTCTGCTCCTTTTGCAGCCACTGGTGAGTTTTCACTGAGGGTATGGCAATTCCCGAGAGTGGATCACACAAAAAACCTATACCGAAAACTCCATGGCCTCTGAGCTGTTATCTCGGGAACGTCATGCCATCGCTGCCAGCCCAATGCCTGAAGCAGCCTCACGGCTCCCTGGAGGGCTCCTGGCCTAGGCGCTCGAAGGTAGAGCAGAAGGCAGGTCCTCCTCCTCCTCCTTGCACCTAATGCGCTGAGCATGGCATGGGGTGAACGCCTCTCAGAAATGACATCTGGTGTCAAAACAGCAAATAACCACCTCTTATTTATTATGTATGTATTGCTCTCCTCCTGTTTGTCTGGGATAGTGGGATAATGAGATGCTAACGGACTTGGTCAGTGATTTCCAGTTTGCACAGGTTTACACAGTTATTTTTTTTAAGACCTCAGAGGGTAAAGGGCGCTAGGTATATCGTAATGGCATTCTGTGAATGTAGAGACTGCATTATTTTATATACCAGGTAATAGAATATAAAGGATACTATATTTCATGGTATATGTGGAGGCAGGATTGAGGCAGGACTTCCAAGCTCACCATCTCATTTTCAGATGGAGAAATCTGCCTCACTGCTGCATTGTTTCGAGCTGTGTATAGAGCCTGACAGCAGAAATCATTTTGTCCGTTAAGAAACAGCATCTCGTTCTGAAATGTAGCCAAGTCCTGAAATGAAAGAGCAAACGTTAGCAGTGTATAACCAGGCTCCCAGCAGTTCGGGAGAGGAAGTAATAAATATCTCATTTACCTGGAACTGCAGGAGGAGCAGAGCATGCTGCATGCAAGGACCCACCTGGGCACTAGGAAGGAACCTTAAGCGAGTTCTCCTGGTGCAAAAAATAGGCATAGGTGCTCCTACGACCACAGCACTTGGGCGTAATTTTCATTTTTCATTCCTAAAACTTTCCCATTGGCACAACAGGGCTTTTTCATGGTTTACGAGTTCATTAGTGACAAAGACAAACCGTTACCAGCCAGATACCCCCCCTACAGCTATCTCTGGCCGATCTGTGAAGCCAGGGTTACTTGGTTAAATTCTGCTGAAATCAAGCAGGTATTTTTCCCAAGCATCATACACCAAGAAGAGCTGTGCTGAGTCCAGCCGTGGAAGGACTCACGTGATGCATGTGCCTGCTGACCCTTTAGAGTCTATAAAAAGGCCGGGATCTCCTCCAAGAGCACAGGTCACACCACGTCTCTGACCGTACTTCAGATCAGGCTCTGAATCCAGATCAAATTGACTATATTTGATGCCTTTGATTATGTCAGGAAATCTCACACCCCAGGACTGTGTATCTGAACTGCACCTTTTAAAAAGGCTTTACTGCCTACTTCATGGGCTAGGAACTCAACGATGGGAGTTCACCACTCCCAAACCCACATTCCAACTTCATAGTATATAAATGTGCCCCAGTTTAATTCTCAGTTCAATGCATTACGCTTCTTTGTTGCTTCAACTTTAATAAAATATTTATTGCTTATAATAATACCAAGTCTGTAACATAAATGAGCGCTACATGCCTGTTTTATTTCTAACTTTAAATAATGGTGAAACAGTTTTAATAAGGTATATATTACATTCCTGTACACTATATACACTATGCTCACCTTTAAAGTGTGTTTTAATGTATTAGTGTACACATTTTGTGATGGAAGTTGTATCATGGCCAATTATTAAAGATGCTGCAGATCTGTAGTTGCCACTAATGGGTAGAATCACTTGTGTTCAACATCTCTTAGGACAGTCTTCAGAGATGATGCAGTGCATGAGTGAAATGATCATCAAATATCACCCCGCTATTATTCCTTCTAACGACTATGGAAATCACTGAAATCAATATAGTCATGTGTCAATACATTTCATTGATAAAAAACATTGTGTTCAAAATTCCTTCCTTATTTGTGGCTAGGAACTCAGTTTTCATATTGTTTGCATAGCTGAAAGGCAATATAGTGTCAGAGTGACTCATGAATGGAAGTTAAATACATTACAGTGGGCGTTAATGCAACCTGAAAAGGTTGGGTAAATACAACCCCCAGAAGGGAAATTTACTATATTTTTTCCATGAAAGATCAGCTGAACTTCGTGTTTATCAGTCAGGAACGTAACAAGTTCTGACTAGTTCCTGTGTTTCAGAAACTTTTCACCCTGCAATTTTTGATGCTTTATTTCCAAGCTCTCTGGGAGAATTTCATTTAAATTTTGACTTAATCTGGGTTCTATTACAATTTCTTCGGCTAGAACAAAAGCAGAACTTTTATTTCAATGTGGTATGTTTTTAATTTTTTTTTTCACGAAGAAATCGCCCGATGAAAGTGTAACTCCGAAGCGTTACTTCTCAAAGCTGCGCAGCGCTTCACATCTGTCCCGACTTGCAAAACCTACTGTGTGCATTGAACACCCATCTTTAACGAGGGAGCCCTTGAAATGTGCTTTGTTCCCGGAGTGAGATGTGCGGTCAAGAAACGGAAAGATTTTTAGCTGTCATTAAGAGAATTCTGGCTTCCTCTGCCTTACTATTGTCTATCTTTTAAATTTCATATGATAAATCCCTTTGGCTGCTTTTAGAAAAATAGACCACATACCCATCCCCCCTCTTTTTATTTCCGTATGCCTCTATGACTACCTGCTTACAAACATCCTCTGGAGGGGGGAAGCAAAAGAAACAAGTAGATTCCTGCACTGTGGTCACTTTTGGTTTGCGCTTTATCCCAACCAGAAAATATCCTCACACCTTTATTTTCCTGCGCGTGCTGCGATACTGTGTGTGTTTATTCAGGCCGTGGTATGTCATCCACAGAAACACCCCTCCCAGGGGAAGGTTTCCACTTTTCAGAGTAAAAGTGGATTGTCTGTGCGCATCTGTGGAAGCTGTTGCATTTATTCTCCCTTGCTGTTGCCCTCAGCCTTATGTGATATCTCTTGAATCCTCCGTGGATGGAGGGGTGAAGAACCTTAACTTGGCAGCATGGAAGAGGCTGGGAAACTGGTGCTATTTACAACTTGCCAGACATCATACACAAGAAAATGTAGAAAGCAAAAAAGAAAACACCCAAATAATTACACTCGTCCCTCCTGTACAGTTAACGGCAAATAACAAAATTGCTTATAAATGAGTTGTCATGCCCAGGGAAGGTAAAATGCTACTGTTTGTCCTTCCTCATGCCTTACATTGAGCTTTCAATGAATACAGGTGTAATCACCACAATTCCCATGCCAAAAGGCTTTTTTTCCCCTTTTGGGGGAAATAAGCCGATTAAAGGTATTCAAGGGTCTTTGTGGTATAACAAAAAGTACGCTGTATATTGTGGCATGAATGTTGTCTTCTGTGGTGCATCAGATGTCAGTTTTGCAATCAGATTTTCGGGGAATTATAGAAAAAAATATAATTTGGAAGCAAGCTCTGGAGATACCTACCCTGACCCCAGCTCAGGGCAGGGCTGGCATCAGAGTTAGACGAAGAGGGTTTGTCCAGACAAGTTTTGTAAAATCTCTAAGGATGGAGACTCCACAACACCTTCACATTACCCAGGTTGTAAGTTATGGAGAAAAAAAATTTAAAAATCCTGAGATGAGCCCAGAGAAATATTTGGAAAATATGTAATTAATTAACTCTCGTGTACTAAGAGTGTATTTCTGGTACAGTATGGGTTTCTTACTTTAAATTATTGTTATTGTACCTTTACAGAAATGGGTTGTATTGTGCTCTGTTGACGCAGCATAAAGCTAAACGCATGAGAAACACAAAGAGGCGTGATGAGTGGCTGAGATAAGCTGGGAGATCAGGAGACACCGGAGAACTTCACCCCCACCCAGCAGATGGGTGATGTTTGGCAGGAGAGAGCTTTATTTCTTCTTCCTTTCCTCCCTGCTGGCCGAGGTTAGATTTAGATCTTATCTGAATGCAGACTCTGTACTGCTTTAGTGACAGGCATAATCCCTGGGCTGTGAACACAGTTATAAAAAGAGGTTATTTCTTTGTACATTAAAAATCAGCAGGAAAAGGAATAAACTCTGCTGCTGTATTGTATTTTAATACTGGGGATAATATAGGTATATTGATGAAAAATATGCAAGTGCCATTATGACAGCAGCATGAAAAGAAATGCTGGATGAGAATACAGGTATATAATTATTCATCGAAGCAAGTAGAGACCTGCACTTAATTATTTCATGGACAATAGGACAGTTTCAGCCAGAAAGGTTGAGGGAGGGTCATTTCGACCACACAGGCTGATGGTGCACTTACCTGAGGGGAAGAGGACAGATGTTCAGCTGAACAATGACATTTTCCTGTGCAAAAAGTTTCCCTGTTCTTTGAAGAGGGACAATTCCCTCATCACTGCGCAAGAGGCAAGCACCGTGCTGTTTGGAGAGCTTGGGAAAAGCAGTAAACATATATATTTATATGTATATATGTGCTCTCTAACTAGACTTCGCAGCTTCCCTTTCACAGGAGTCCATCAAGGGTTACTTTGGAAATAATCTTGATATCTTCCATGATAACAAAAAATTCCATTTGTTCCCAGATCGCAATTCACTGCAAACACTTCTCACAATCTCTGAGTACTCAAAACCCTTTCAGTACTTAAAAGTACATACCAGCCTCTGTAAGTTATCCTTAAACATCACATGCAAATGTTTACATTTATGGAAACTTAGTTTCTGCTCCTTCTTTTCTTCTTTCTTCCTATCTTGGTCTCACAGCCACCAAATTCTTGTGCAGTTATTGATAGCGCTCATTAACATCAACAGTTTATTGCGAGCCCATGGCTAGAAAAGCCGTGATAAACACTATGCTGATCCCTAGCTGCTTTCTGTGCTTCGACATGGGCGAGAAGGGCCAGGCGAAGCTCATCCCACCTGCCCAAGCTGGCCAGGACACCTGGGGCTTGGTGTGCTTATCCCTAGCGTGGGGTGCAGCTTCAGTGGGCAGCTTTTTTAATAACGAAATCCAAAAGTGAACGGGTAATGTTTACCAAGCCTGTTTCAAAATGGCTGATTAATCAAATAAATGAGTGTTTATTGAGGCTGTTGCTAGGTGCTTGCTGTTATTGAGATAATTGTATGACTCAGCTACGCCAGACAAAGAGCTCTACTGTTGCTCTGGAGTACCGGCTGGCAAAGTTTGGATCATGACACCAGACTACGGAGAGAAACTTTGCTCTTTCTTCTCAGCCTTCTCACAGGGGTAATCATTTAGTTCCTTTATCATCACATCATCCACTTTTATAGCCAGCTTCAAATGCCTTCCTCCTATAAACCCAAGAAACAAACACTGGCCCTTCTGCAGAACTGCTTCATCCGCAGCACAGCGGCGGTGGGTTCTCATCACTGGCACCAGAGTTTGGGGACAGACCTTTCTTTTGTGTCTTTTCTCTATTCTTAGATTATTATATTCATGCCTTTTTCTGTTAAGTATTTGCATAAACCGTAAGGTCCTAGCCATTCAAGGCACTTGTTTAGTAAATAATTGGGGCGAGTTTTGTGGGGAGAGGGAATCTTTTATAAGACCAAGTGATAAACATGGGAAGAGCTCTTCTTCAGGTCAGACTTGTTGCTTGAAAGTCTCTCTTCTTTTCCAACTAGATGTGTGGTTTTTTTCCAATAAAAAGCTATTGCCTCTCCCTGAAATTCTCACTGCACGTATTCTTAACTCTCACGGCCACAAAGACAAGGCTACTAATAAACAACAAGCAGGACTTGATTAGGCAGGCTATTAATGGAGATTTTAGGATAGAAATTAAATTATACAACTCATGCCTCATATTTTTCATCTGAAAAATTGGAAGCATTTAAAAAAGACAGCTGCTAATGAGTATAATTATAGAAAACTCTCCATGCTTCTCAGAAGAAGGCATGAAGTCTTATGTACAGAAAGAGATTTATATCTGCAGATTGGGGGGAACACTAAGAACATATACCTGCCCTCCAATTAAACTCCCTCTCGCTTATATATTGATATTATTATTTTAATGTAATAGGCTTTTTTCCATTCCAAAGTAGAATGTCTGTGTTCTGCTGGTGCTAGTTTGCATAGCTGAGTGATAAAGGATATTTGGAATTATAGGGGCGTGTTTACATCAAATTTTTCCAGTCCATCAGTCTCAAGTTGTACCAGTCTGAATTTGGAGTAACCCAACGAGCGGCAGTGTTATAATCAGATCTACATCGATATATCTGGCAGTAGAGTTTAACTCTGGCTAGTCATATTCTGTAGCAGGTTTGGGTTTGTGTTTTTAATCTTCAATGAAATAAATGATATATTGTAACGACGCAGGATTTCGCTTGCTCAAGACCGTATTTTGATTAGAGCATCCTCTGGTTTATGTCAGAGAGATCACTGCTTTTTAGCAACAAACACCTTCACTGCCTGGAAATGCTCGACATGTATTCAAAACACTCCACCAACACTTTCTTTACTGTAACATCCAGTCATAACTGATAAAATAAAGTCTACCCTTTTAACAGATTCTGGAGGTTTATAGATCAAGGTCTGAACTAGGCTTTGAACCGGGAAGCGGGCTTTGTTTGAACTGCCGAACACTTGCATTTGATTTCTTGAATTAATGTTTTACCTGTAGCTAGAAGTGTATTCACTGAAGGAAGAGAGCAATCCTCCTGCTGATTTAACACCTGTTACACTCCCTAATACATTATTGAAAAAAAAAATGTAATGCCTAAGGTCTTTTTGCTTTTACTGGTCATGAGCATAAATCACATTCAGCGTGTATGGGAGTCCTGAGCCAGCCTCTGAGTTATGATGCTTTATTAATGGGTCTTTGTGGGTATCCGGAGTGAGAAAACTGGGAGAAATATCACTGGAATGAGCCACTGAACAGAGGCAAGTTCATGAGTTATTTGTGAGTGTTAAAGGAAAGTAAGTGAAGGGTGGAGCCGAAATCCCCTCCCAAATTCTGCACGTGGCCCAGGGAGGAATAAAAGATAGCGTGACCCCAACCCTCTCTGTCAACCTCCTCCAGCCTTTAGGTTATAACCGCTAAGTGTTATACTGGTACAATCAAGAGCCAGTATTTTTTCTTGTATCATCACTTTGTGAGGTTGGGGTGGTACTTCCCCACCCCTTGGGAAAGGGAAGGATTGTTTCTGCTGAGACTGGTGGTGGCAGTGAGGCATGAAGCATGGTGAGAAACTAGAAGTGGGTCAAGATCCGAGGTTCAATATTTATCTTATTTTTTCCAGAGGGCAAAAGGACTTTTCAAGCCAGTAGCTGTCTCAAAGGATTCAAGAGGAGGTGGAGGTCCGTCTCTTCTCCCAACTAACAGGCGATAGGACAAGTGGAAACAGCCTCAAGTTGCACCAGGGGAGGTTTAGATCAGATATTAGGAAAAAATTTTTACACCGAAAGGGTTATCGAGCATTGGAACAGGCTGCCCAGGGAAGGGGCTGAGTCACCATCCCTGGAGGTTTTTAAAAGATGGGTAGACATAGTGCTTAGAGATATCGTTTAGTGATGGTTTTTGTCAGAGTTGGGTTGATGGTTGGACTGGATGATCTGAAAGGTCCCTTCCAACCTAGGCAATTCCGTGATTCTAAGAGGCTCTTTTGCAAGCGTATGCAAAGTGACCACCATTGAAAGATGGTAATGGTGTTAATTTGAAAAGGTATTTTTAATACTAGAAGAGGTTAAGAGGAAGAAGCTCTTCATCGGGATGTCCCTTAATGTGTCTCAGAATTGGGCCAGTTCAGCTCCCTGCTGAGAGGGCAGCAAGAGCCTTTTCAGGGTCCCTTATTCCACGTCCCAGCTGGGGGAGTAGCAACCACAAACACCTTTCTCCCCTGCAGCTTTGGGAAAGAGAGAAAACCATCAGCCTTTTTGATACCAAATTATTTTACAGGCCAGATGCTAAATATATGAAACCCTCCTCCCCCAGTGTCTGCCAACAACCTTTTTTGACAATGTGATTTACTAGCAAGTTCAGTAGCAACAATTTCCCCTCAAAACACCTCAGGTAGAAAATTGGATTTTTAACTAAATTATTCTGGTGGGGTTTTTTTAAACCCTGATTTTGATTACCTTGCATTTTCACTGAAAATGGTGGGAAACATATTTGGTGGAGGGGGGTCCAAATACTGCAAATACTTAGTCTTTCAGCCCCTTGAGGCTTGGAAAAAAATGGCATACTTCAATTTATAGGTCATTCTTGTTCTAAATTCCCAAGGTAAGCTTCTTTATTTTTTTTCCTTCTTTTTTTATTATTTTCTGTTTCAAGCAAACCGAATGAAAGAAGTTTGTTTTTTTTTTTTTAACAAAAAGTTTCATTTTTTCCAGCTAAACACTTCCATTTGCCTCCTATACAGCCCCAACAGACCTTGCTTACAGACTGGAAACCCTCAAGGGATTAATTCTACCAGAAAACACCGATTCCTTTCATTCCTTTTCCATTACCAGTTCCTTGGCTGTTGCTAAACAGAGCGGGAATGCGGCTGCACACCCTTGGTCCTCCTGATCTACCATTTTCCCAAGGGTGAAGCAGCCTGTCTGCGAGTGGTAGAAACACAACCACCTTCAATGTGAGCAAGCAGGACTGGCTGAACTGGTGAAATTGTTTTGGATTCAGGCTGGCTTGTAGCAGCCTTGTTGTGCCACACCTAGATCATCTACAGCATGAACTGCCTTGATGAAGGACAAATTATTTATTTTTGTTTTAACCCCGTAATCCGTTAGGGTGTTTGCACCACTTCAGAAAGTGGGTGGGAAGGAGGGGGTGTATGAAGGGAAAGCTGGATCAAAACTTTCCCGTTGCCGACTGACTTGTCTGCTGAATGTATTTACCAGAAATAACAGGAGTCATAGGAAAAGAAAAACCGAAGTATCTGGCATTTGGTGCCATCTGATCCATAACGTGAAGCTGGAAAGGCGATTTCCTACTTTTCTCTCAAGGCAGTGTATATTTGGATTATCTTTGGACCATTAAGCATCCCGCCTGGGAGCGCAGACGGGCTCTCCGCTCTCTCCAGCCTGTTCAGACCCCTCGTTGCTGCAGGGAGCACATGCCACACGTTTACTGGAGGCAGGATTGCGGACGGGGAACAGCCTGGAGAAGGTCGAGGGTTGTGTGTTCAGAGTCTTCTCCAGTGATACTCCTGTAGCACCAAACCAGACATCCTGAGCCCGCGTGAAGAGCCTGTCCGCAGCTTCCCCCTGGCAGGGTGAATAAGTCAAGCACATGGTCCTGGTGGCTTAGAGGGTTTCCCTGCCCGCGACAGCACTTTTGCATGTATTCCTCACTTACTGCAATGCAAAGGGATGCACTGAGCTAACATATTTTGCAATATGCGTGTCCTTCACTGGGACAGTAACATTGCTTACAGCTCTAAGCTGCTCTGGCTATCCCCATATGCCTCTCTGCAGTTGCATCAGTTTGTCTTCTTTAACCCTCACCTACGATTAACAGTCTGAGCTGCCATGCATAGTATATAGCACAGTGAACCGTGGGGTAAAGTTTGCAATATGTCCTCATTTCAACTTTAAAATACTAACCTCTTAAATAAAACCAGCTGGAAAGAGCAATTAGCAAGCAAGCAAAAAAAAAAAAGCTAAACAGTTCGATTCAGGAAGCCTCTGAAGAGCGTGCTCATCTCCCTGGGGACTTCAGCCCTTACAAGTTCAATAAATAAATGACCTCTTTTTTTCCCATCCAGGCATAAAAGAAATTTTCTTTCATATAGGCAGATTTGGAAAGAAATTTCAGAGACTCCTGTGTGCGCACACATGTGTACACACGTCCTTAATTAAGCTGCTACGGCTGTAGCTATGGGAAGCCACATTTAGAAAATGGAGAGTCTGTTTTGCTTAAGAGTTATGCTTTGGCAAAGCGTTCAACAATGTATGCCTTGCATGTTGGAGCAAAGTGATGCCAAGGCGCTGTTCCTGTAGCAGAATTAGTGCCACTTTTATTTATAATGGCAGTGCTTGCAGCTTGCATTAAAGAGACTGGGCATTTTTTGAGGTAAATTGCAGAAGTACTGAAAAGAGAGTCCTCCCTGGGAATTTCACTGGATTTCTTTTTCCCATCCGGAGGCAAACACCATCCCCTGATGCCACTAGTTAGCGATGAAGGAGCGTGCGGAGACATCTTTAACACCTTTCAATTGACCACAGGGGTTTTCTAGATCCAGCTAGCGCTTGACACCTCTGCCGGGAGCCCTGCTGCTTCTGCACCGCCTCTGCTGTCAGTGCGGAGGTGTCACCCCCATCCCCACCACCGCAACCCGGCCAAGGATCCTGGGGACAAGGCTGTTCCCCGGTTTTCCACCACCCCTCACCATGTGACCCATGGTGGAGGCCTTTGGGAGTGGATATGGGGGCAGACTGGTGGCTTCGCTTCACCCCTGCTGCTGCCTCCCTCCTCTCTCCCTCCTCACTTTTCTGTTTTCTTAAATTAAAAATAAGAATGGTGGTCTTAAGCAGACACCTAGAGAAGAGCAAAAGCTGGGTGAGTGTGCGCAACGCTTCTCCAAGTACTTTCCCAACCCCCAGCTACTCCAAAATCAGGGATTTTCTGAGCCTGTTCAGCAAAGCTCTTTTCCAAGCCTCTCCATGAAGCCCTGAAACCTCCCTGAATACACAGCATCTTTTGGCCAGGGGTACCACACATCTGCTGTCCAGAAATTGCCTCTTTTTACTTGTTTTTTTGAACCTGGCTCCTGTGTATTAGGGGCCCTGCTTGTGCTCAAAGACACAGCCAGTGATCCATCCCTGCCTGCCCCATAAACTGTGCATGACTTTGCAAACCTCCAGTAGATCCCTTTCCGTAATGAAGAATTAGGAGCTCTTTGAGTCCCTGTGTCTCGGCGCAGCCTGGGGACCACGCCGTCCCCTGGAGAGCCATGTTGGACCTCCCCTAGCAGAGCTGCTTGCAACAGGAGTGTGTGTCTGCGATTTCATCGCTAAGTCAAAATGGGCTGAAATGCAGCAGCGCGGCACATCAGCACATCAAACTAACTTAAAATGATGAAATCCTCCTGTTTCCCAATCCAGACAGGCCAGGCACAACCGCCTGGAGGTTCCTCACACAAATATGCAGACACCTGGGAAACCAAATGACATCATAGAATCATAGAATCATTTTGGTTGGAAATCATAGAATCACAGAATGGATTGGGTTGGAAGGGACCTTAAAGATCATCTAGTTCCAGCCCCCTGCCACGGGCAGGGACACCTCCCACTAGACCAGGTTGCTCAAAGGCTCATCCAGCCCGGCCTTGAACACTTCCTGGGATGGGGCGTCCACAACTGTCCCAGGCAATCTGTTCCAGGAAAAGACCTTTAAGATCATCAAGTGTAACTGTTAACATAGCATTGCCAAGTTACCACTAAACCATGTCCCTCAGATGGAAGATGTACATCTTGGTGGCGACTGGCACTTACCAACATGAATACAATGAACCTGAAGGTTGAAAACAAGCTGAAATTTCTTGGAGGATGTCCAGTCCACAGCCTGGCAGGGGCACCAGGGCTTTACCTTTGCTGCAGCAGAAGCAATCACAGAAGACTTTCAGCTCCTGCTCCCACAGCTCTGAGTCCTCTGAGGTCTCCAAAGCTGCCATTTACCCTCCTGAACTACCTCCACCACCTCAGTTTACTCTTGGCGGCTTATGGTGAACCTGCATCACTTCAACCCCTCCTGCCAGGCTGGTGGTCTCAGTTCTGGGCACAACCACAGGTCAGTCTGCAACGTCCCCACTCTGCAGAGGGGGATGAGCCACATTTTGGCAGAGGCCACGTTGCAGCAGACCCTCCTGAGCAGAGCCTTTCCCTCTCTATGTCTTCCCATGTTTTATTTCTCCCCTGTGCTCCTTTGTCCCGTAGCTGCAGGCTACAATTACTAATCGTAACTAATAAAGAGGCAGAGCAGCACCAGATGAGCCCGGAGAGGTCAACCTAAAAGCAACAGTTTAAGAGCAGCCAAAAAGTGATTGTCCAAAAGCAGTCTGAAAGCAATTATTCTCCAGCCAACATTACCCCTCAGCATAAATAACTCCTCCTGACCTCTCCAAGCCTTTGATTCGCTCCATTTGAGAAGCTCGTCGGTTGTCGTCCATCTGAGCAGCCATCTGGGCTGGCCTGCACCTCTGCCAGTGCCACCTCACCTGGAGCGGGTGACCTGAATGGTGTCTGCTCTTCCATGAGCTCCTGGCAGCTTCATGTGATGGCATCTGGCAGGCTTCTAACGGTGCTCTGCAGTCTCCCTCTGATGCTCTTTGGATTATTTTTGTCTTTTCCATGGGACTCATAAATGTACAAATCATGGCTTGAAGCTTTAAAGAATCCCTTTTGGTATCCACAAAGAAGAACTTTCCCAATTTTTTCCAAGAATGCTGTAGAAGTGGAAGGAGCCTCTCAGTAGGTAGGTGGACAAGATGCATTTAAGTCAAAAAAAAAACCCCTTTCCATGGGACTTTATGGATGTTAAGCCTTTCCATGATTTCAAAAAAGTAGCTGAATCAATTAATACAAGAAAAAAGTCCACAGTGGGACTGCAAATGCAAATTAAATCCAAAGTCATTACCTCTGGCACGTGTGCCATGAGCAAGAAGGGCTGGGAGACCACTGTGGGGCTGGCTGCGTGTTTGCCCTGGTCCAATGGGTCCTGGACCAGGTGGGGACAGTGGCAGTGAGGGGATGCTGCACTGTAAGGATGTCTGATCCCATCTGGCTCTGTGCACCATCCTTATGCTCTCTTGTAGTGTGCCAGTATGGCTGCGGGGGAAAAAACTTCATCGGATTTTAACATGATAAAGAAGACATTTGTAAGGGAAATTACATAATGTGGTGGCTACAACGCCGCGTCCTGGCTTTGCTCATCTTTTAGACTCCTTCCAGCCCTTTTCTTCTCACTTCAGCCGGAGCCCTTACCTTTTTCCAAGTGTCAGATTTGAAGGCGTGATCCATGTCATATCAAATAAAAGCTCAAATCCCTTGTTTTTCCAGGAGCGGGGCCAAAGGTGAAACTCCTGCGTTTTGTCTGGATTCAGCCCCAGTCTCTCACTGAGATTAGAGATACCTGAAATTTGGCCCACGCTTGTCCACGCGTTTTACAAATCTCAGGAGCCTTCAGGCAAATGGGGAGGCAATGGCTGATTTTTGACGAAAGCCTATGCTAGGGAAAAACCTTCTGGTTTTATCTTAAGTCCATGCAGTTATCCCTATTCTGGATGAATCATAATGAATCCTTTATCTTAGTTGTGCCAAGGATTTCATCACAGAGCTCTCTGCAGAGATTATGACATAAGAAGAGGAAAAGAAAGTGGTTGCAAAATATGAGAAATGCAAAAGAGACTTTTACATACACTTATGCTCTGTAACAATACCAGTCATTGTCCAGGTCCCCAGTAAATATTCAGTGCAGTATGTGTCTGCATTTTATAAACCCAAGAAGGTTAGAGAATTAATGAGAACATAATAGCTGGGTGTTGCAAAGCATTTGTGCTAATTAGATGAGCATCCTCTACCCAAATACAAGGATGAAATGTCACATAAAGGAAGTAGCAATGAAAATTTTCCAAATGAATGCCCACCTATAGGGGTTTGGTCTATAGTAAGAACCTAAGTCTGTGGTTTGATCTTCAGAAAAGATGTCAATAAGCAGTGCTGTTGTCCAGCATTTTTGAAAATCAAACCAGTGTTTAAATACCTCGCTGTGGAATTAAAAGTCTACTTAAGGTCTTGCTATTGATGCCTCACCTGGTAAATATTTGAGGAATTTGCTATAAAAATATTTTTTTTCATGTTTTTTCTCCGTTGAGTATAAGTCAACGGGTCCTCAGAATTTTTAAAGGCAGATGTGTGTTACTCCCTCCTGTGCAGTATATAGGAACTTGAGGTACTTTATAGAAATATTCAGAAACTATAGGGACTTGCATGAGTTATTGCTATTTTTTCCTAAAACGTGTTAGTTAGGTATTAATGTTCTGATCTTGCAAATATTTATGCCAATAAATAACTTGAGTCAAAGGGGAAACATTGCTTACATGTGTAGCATTAGTTACAATCACAAAAATGCGCCGGACTGGGATTTCATCTTGTAAACGTTCACTTGCTGAAATGAAAATCATAAGAGGTCACGATCCTATTAACAGTGTATGTTTTAGCGATATCATTTGGGATATTTTATCTCATAGGGCGCCATCGGTAATTTAATGGCTTATTATTGAAGCGGCTCCGTTGCAACCAGGTGGCAGGAGTATTTGTACCTTCTACAGGAAGGAATACAGGATGAGCCGCCTGACCCAGGCTCCCTCCTGTTCCACTGCAGTTGCCCAGGACTGATCTGGGATCTCGACAGCAAAAGTCTGTTCACCGGGAAATGTCAAAACACTAAATCCAGTATTTTCAGAAATATGGTGGTTTTGATCGAACCTGCTTTGACAGCTGCTTTTAACAGTCAAAAAAAAAATTGGATTAAATTTAGAGAGGCCCATTGCAGACTAGCAGAGCAGGCAAGCATTTGCCAGCTTTCAGGAGCCCTGTTTCCATTAACTGGTTTGGTTTGAGCAGATCAGAGATGTAAGCCTTATTCTCGCGTGTACAGGGCAAACAGCCTGTTTGGTTTACCTGACTCTTCACTTTCCACATTTTCTGGCTAGTCCCAAGGATCATGTGTACTCCTGACACATTAGTACATGTTGGGAATTAAAGCAAAAAGTAGCCAGTGCTGGAAGCTCTTTAGAAGGGCAGGAGCACCGCACAGCGAGTACCTCCATCCACGGGTAGTGCCTCTAATCTCTTAACAGTAACCTACCTAAGGAACAAAATTATGCAAAATGCAAGCAATCAATAAACATGTTTTCATGTTAGGGACTCTTTGTGAAATGGTAACCTTTTTTTTTTAAAGGGAATTCGTCCACCTGCCTACCAGGTTATTACAGCATCAGAGTTGCATCATTCCTAAGTACGCTACAAGAGAGCACCAATATAAACGCATTAGAACAATGAAAAATGACCGTGAAAATTATGTGGGATGTTAAGTCTTGCCGTATTAAGCAATCTGTTTCCCACTCCTTTAGGGCAGCGTGAGTACGCTCTCAGCAATCTTGCTTCATTACCTGGCAAGGCAAAGATTGCAAGGATTTTAGAAAACAGCCTGAGATGGGAGAACCCTTTTTAAACTATTTAGGGACTATTTCAGTCCCCGGTGAAAATTTGTTTTAGGTAAAGTCAACGTAAAACCAGATCAGCAGGAAATTCCTGACGGGGGCTTACGAACAAACAAGCGCTGCACAGAGCATCCTAATTTCAAACACCTCAATGCAATAATTTGTTTTTAATCATCCATGAGATGGAAAATATGAGAAAAATGTAATAGAAATGTCCAAGAATAACAGCGGATAGTTGTTTGTATTTAAAATCAAAGGAAGTTTCCATGCTGTTGGAGGTTTCCATACCAATGGGCCTGGGGGAACTCAGGGTGCGGTAGGTTTCCATCTGCAGAGAACAGGAATAGGATGCACTTGTCCTCCCAAAATCCTCCTGCAGCTCCGTGTGCCGGGATGGCTCTGCAAGAAGATGTCTTTATGGGGTGGCGTGCCTTTGAACGCCGCAGCAGATGCTCCTTGGGCTGAGCAAGCCCAGTTTGAATCATTCATCTCATCATGATCCTTACCTGCTTACCTGCTGCTGAAGTTTCTCTCCATCTACGCCTGGCAGCAGGTCACCCGTACCCTGGTTGGTGCTGCCCTGCGAGCGCCGGTACCTCGCTGAGCACTCAGAGACGTACTACGTCTAGAGACAAAGCAGTTAGATGTCCACCTTGGAAAAATAGCTCTTACTTCCACGGTGATAAAAATAAAATGGCTCTCCCCGGTCAAGTTCGGGTGAGCGGTTTCTCCCCCTTTGCAGGGACTCTCTGGTCTGGAATAGGAGGGAAATAAATTTTTATCGTGGGGAAATGGAACACAGAAAATCTCCTACGCACCTGTCTGCTGCTTTTTGGTGCCTAAATACCTTTGAAAGCCCTGCCTTGAGTGCCAAAGCTATGATGGATCACACAGTATTTCCTTTTTATTATTGCACTGCATCCTTTGGGCCTCACATTAACATAATTAGGGCCATATGGCGCCAGAATCTCTGTTGGTTCAAACTGATGCAGCTCCTTTGAAGTCAAAGAGCCTGTGCCAGTTTATACCCGCTGAAGGTTTGGTTTATGGTCTGGGAAACAAGAGGGAGAGGGGGGAAAAAAGGGACCCAGCCACTTCTTGTAGTTAATTAAGAATTACATAGATATATTTGCGCCCTGCTTCTGCTGTCCACCAGCAGCTGTGCCTAAAGTGCCTTCATGGTTGTAATATCCTTTGCATGATTACCTCTCACTGTCAGCTGCTGTGCCTCTCCTCGTGCCTCAGAACATTTCAGTGGCTGCAGCTAAAACTGCGCGCAGCGAGTCAGAGCCAGCCAGCCACCTCTGGGCAGCAATCAAAAACATCCTGTTGCCATTCACCGGGTCATAAGGAGACCAAGAACTGCCTCTGTGCAAAGAAATTCAACTCACGATTATTTTTTTCCCTCGAGTTCGTTGTGAAATACTTGATAGCTGTAAGTAAATAAAATCTTATAAAAAATATCTGCCGTGTAACACCAAAAAGATGACAAAACTTAGTCTGCTTAGAAAATAGGTAATGGAAGTCCACAGCACAAGGCCCTGGAATAAGAGGCAGGGAGCAAGGAAATATTGCAACTGGATGAAATTACCAACTCCAGGACCAAAACTTTACACTCCTGAATCCTTCTTCAAGGCACCCAAATAAAGGAAACTTAGCTGTCTGAAATGTTTTAATGAACAAATACAACTACAGTCACTGGCAGCTCTGAGCTATCAGTACCTGGAACATCCTGATAACCGGCACCTGGGAAAGTAGGGTCGTGTCTTTGGGGCAACTTAAACCTGGGTTTGTGCACCCACATTCTGCCCAGTTCCTGTAATGATGTTTCAATCCCAAACACTTCCCAACTTTGAGGTAGTTCATATTCACATCTCACCAAGGATTAGGGCATTTAAAGGTAAAGAAAGAGCAGTAAATGCTACAGGAGGGCTGCCAGCCTGCTTCTCTCCTTGCAACAGCAGGGCTGTGCGTGACAGTGGCAGGAAAACATCTCATCACGACAGAGATCGCTGGACATTGCTGTTACCAGCTTCCACGTGTGTGCTGCAACCCGTGACTGGGGAAGATCTCAATTCAGCTGCTCTGTCTGGAGCAGAAGGCAAAAGCAGGAGCTGCTCTCCCCCAGGTCAGATACCCCCATCCTGTCCCCCACCCACTGCCCCAATTCTTGCCCAGCCCTCATACCCGTCCGGGATGCAGCACTCAGGGGACCACTGCACACACAAAATGCATCCCTGGCAGTCCCACAACAGCCTGGATTAGCACCGAAACGGCTCCAATAAAGTTTCTTGTTTTGTGGTGCCGTAGCTCACATGGAGGGCAGGATGATCTGAGTGCTCAGCCGTGGACAGCAAACACGTGAGCTACGGCTGGAGCCCAAACACGCCTTGGCCAGTTTGCAAATGCCACCCTGTATCTGTTAGCTGAGCTACTCCGTGGTCACTACCTTTTAGCAAGCAAGGAAGGCAAACTTTTGGTCTCAGAGGCTCCTCAAGAGGTGTAGCAAAAGGGATCTGAGACTGCACTGTCTGGTTTTTCCAGCACTATCCGTTTGTCTAAGAACACGTTACCTCTCCATGCAACACATGCTCTTGTACCCTTGGGTGACAACAGCCACAGCAGAGTGGCTCCTGCAGCATTAGAATCATAGAATCATAGAATGGTTTAGGTTGGAAGGGACCTTAAAGATCACCTAGTTCCAATCCCCCTGCCATGGGCAGGGACACCTCCCACTACACCAGGCTGCTCAAAGCCCCATCCAGTCTGGCCTCGAACACTTCCAGGGATGGGGCGTCCACAACTTCTCTGGGCAACCTGTTCCAGTGTCTCACCACCCTCACAGTGAAAAATTTCCTCCTAATATCTAATCTAAATCTATCCTCTTCCACTTTGAAGCCATTACCCCTTGTCCTATCACTACATGCTTTTGTAAAAAATCCCTCTCCGGTTTTCCTGTAGGCTCCCTTTAGGTACTGGAAGGCTGCTATAAGGTCTCCCTGGAGCCTTCTCTTCTCCAGGCTGAAGAACCCCATCTCTCTCAGCCTGTCCTCATAGCAGAGGTGCTCCAGCCCTCTGATCATCTTCATGGCTTCTCCGTGTTCTCAAGCACTATCACTTGACTGAGAGCATTTATATCACAGGCAATCAATCAGATACAAAGGCAATTCCCAAGAAAAGGGAGAATATCAGCTCTTCCCGTGTGCCGGCAGGGAGAGAGCACCGGCACGACAAGGGACTGCAGTGCCACGGCAGAGCCCTAGCCAGCCAGCCATGGGCGTGCCGGACTCTGACGGAGCCGGGGACGCTGTACTGAGGTTTGTGTTCAGTCTAGGTGTAACCAATTTTCTAGACCACATCTGTTCTTAATCTTCTGCTACTATGCACAGTTAAATATTTCACAGCACTTTTATCAGCCAGCTCTCAGCTGGGACTGGGAGCTGGTTATTCCAAGGAATTTCCTGCTTCTAAATTAGGTTATCAGAGGGGAGAACGGGCTCATCTCCAACTGCAGCTTCAGCGCATGAGGGCTCCTTCCATATCTCACTGTATAGAAAATTGATTTTATATGGCCATCGCCCCTTTTTAGCGATGAAGTAAATCAGAGGTCTTTTGTAAGAAGATGTTCAGGTAGTAAACACAAAGTTATGCTTTGATCAGAGTAAAGAAGGTGGATTTAGACAATGAGACCAAAATTTGGTCTGCTAGCTGTGCGAGAAAGTTACTTTCCGAAAGGAAATTTAAAGAACCTTCATCGTCTTATATCTCATCAGTGTAAATCAGAGAAAAATAGAGAAAACTATACCATTGAGATGAACAGATTGCAAAAGGGACTTGTCTAGTTGGGAGGACTTCTAATTAGGGGAGAAGTGTAGGTTGTCCAGGACAGCTGTTTGGAGTCACTCACATGATATGGGGTCATTCAGTCCCCCATTCAGGGAAGAGGGGAAGCTCTGGCTCAGGCAGGTTGGTGGGATGAGGGATGGTACCTTCCTCCATCCTCTTCCTCCTTTCTGTGATGCAGAAAAAGTGGAGAATCGTTCCGCCGGAGAGTTTGGTGCACCTTGCTGAGATAAATGGCAACACACAGAGTAATTACCAAACTGTAGTGATTGTTTTGCTGGAAAAATCAGCAATTGATGCCTTGTCTTCTGCAAATGCAGTAGCGTGGGTGAGAAGGTTGAGTTCTTAGCACTTTTTGATTATCCCAGCTTGGAAAATCCTAGCTTCTGTTCAGTGTTTTGGTAGTGATGCTACTGTTTTAATGTGGCTATGTAACTCATAGCAATTTAAAGCATTTCATTAAACTTGCTTTGCAGGTTATATATCGCTTTACACTTCTCGAGTGCCCTCCATCAAATCATCTTTGTACTTTTTGCAAGCATTCATTACATCCCGTGCCACTCCGGAGAGGTCGGGCAGCAGCAGTGTCGCAACCGAATCACTGAGTGATTTGGCAGAGCAGAGAGTCAACCACTTACGGGTGCTGGAAGAGATCAAGAAGATTGTTTGGGGGCTCAGAACTGCATAATTCGGACTTCTTTACCCCTATCCCAAACCAGCATAGACTTGGACAGTGGAAGATATTGAGCTTTAACCTTCAAACACCTTTATGCATTCAGTTTTCAGAGCAAGGCACTCCCCTGGACATGGATGACTAGTAGAACAGGGATAAGGCTGCTTAGAATGTAGGCGTTGGAGAAACTGGGAGTGAGAGTTGTTTTGCTTGACTGCAACAGGCCAAAAGGCTGGGGCTCAGCCCTCCCTTCTCCTCCCCGGAGGAGTCTCAAACTTACAGCAACCCGCTGCTGTCAGACAGGAGTTGTTCTGCTGGGAGGAGGAAGAAATGAGTTAGCAGCAGCTGGATGCTGTAGGACACACAGCTGCAGGCGAGGAGACCTGGGTTTGCCTTCCTGGTCTAGCTTTATGTTTTGCCTAATGCTGGGACAATATAAAATGCCCCTGGCAAGGGAAAGACGCGAGTTTCCATCTGCTGATGGTGAGGACAAGGTCAGACCTGGGCTGGCTTTCCCCTTGCTGAGGGCACTGCTGGCTCCTCCCCAAGCTGTGGTGTTTCTGCACTCACTCAGGTGCTGAGGAAGCTGCTGATGCTGTGGTTTCTCTGGACTGTCTCCTGGCCTTTGGAACTTGTGTTAGGGCTGCAGAGGAATGACCAGGCCCTTAAGTAGACCATGGCTTGAGAGGAGGCTAACTGAGCAGGATGAGGGAAAGCACAGAACGTGGCATGAGAAGTTGTTGAAGACAACAAACAATGGGGTAAGAAGCTGACAAAAGGTAGAGACAGCATCGTGAGGGATGGCTGCATCTCACAGGTGGTTGAGGGGCGGTTGTGTGAGAAATGTCTGGACTGCACAGATAGCTGAAGGGGGACACTGGGGACCTGTTGGGGAGCACAGTCTGCAAGGTTGAGAGTGCGTAGGTAACCATACCCGTAATCCCATATAAATCTTTTTCTGGCTGGCAAGGGAACAGGTGTATGGAAAGGTGGAGCATCCTGAAGCATATCACCCTGTTAGTGACCGTGCCAGGCTGTCAGCATTGGCAACCACCCACCAGCTCATGACACCCAGGTGCTGCCCAAGCCCTTCACAGACACCAACACCGGCAGTCTGGACCTTGTCCTGTGCTGTTTGATCTTGCTCCTGCCCCCCTCTTCTGTCTCACACCAGTTAGAAGTAAGTACCCGAGTGTTTCTCAAATGCATCAGGGTAGCAGCAGTGTCCACCTACAGGTGACCGGATTCCCCAATATAAACTGTCCTTACTTATTTCTTCCTTAAGTCCAAGCATGCTGAGCTTGTCATTGCTGACTTTTTTATCATAATTTGGGCACCTTACTCCTGGGCCCAGGTCCCTGTCACCTAAATTTCAGAGCCAGGCAGAGGTGCACAAGGTTGGAGCATAGACACCTTTGCCTCCTCAGGGAAATCTGTCAAACCCCTCATATCACTGGTATAATACTATTAACTGACTTGGCAGGAGCAGCATAAGGCTTAATTAATTGCTGTTTGTAAAGACCATAAAGATAATTTGAAGTGCAAGTTGATCTATTAACCTGAAGAAATAGTCTAATTAAATGCTTGAAATTGCTATTAGATATCTAACATTATTAGAGTGGCGGCTTTATATCGATATTTTAATGTGAGCATAGTTAAGGTTTGATTGTCTGTTCTGAAAAATATTACCACGCAGTTAATTATGGGCTAGTTAATTATCCCCATTAATTTAATAATAGTCATATATTAAAATGATGTTGGTTTCTCTGTGTCTTCAATGCAGACATGACTCTCTGTTTCTAAGAAATGAATGCCTGAGCTGAAAACACAGGAACAGATCCATCTTTTTTTTTTTTCAAAATCATCTTTCAAAGGACTGTATTAAGCAAACTTCACCCCACAGCAAAGTGGTATGGACAGCGATGTTAACTCTGCGTGCAGACAGATCCAGAGGTTTCTGGGGTGAGGGTTCATGTTGCAGAGCCAAGATAACAGCTACAGCTCATGAAAAGTGTCCTCCTGATCCCCTTTCCTGTCCTGTCCCCCCATTTCCCTTGAGACGGTAACAGCACTTTGACCTCATGGTGAACCAGCTCGTGGTGCTAACCCAGGGGAACAATAACCCCACAAAATAAGGAGTAATTTCTGGGGGACTGAATCCCTGAAGCAGGTTACTGTGGAGTCAGGAAAGCGCCAGGGCGGGAGGAGGTGGGGAGAGACTGTGCAGCCAAGGACGGAGACAGCAAAGCAAATAAATACCAACTACTTCCAAAACTGCCATACAACCACGAGGTTGTGCTGTCAGAAATGAGGAGTCAGCAGCCACCGCAGCACACTGCAGTCAAGCAGAGGAAATAATTAATGGCAACACCAACTGGTTGTGATCAGAAACGCAGCTGATCTCAGCGACCTGCTGCAGTATTGGTTTGCCATGGACAGGAGGCAGGCACACCAGCGGCTCCACCGAATCCTCCCTTGTGTTTCAGGCAGTGCTATAAGGAAGTAGGTCAGCAGTCGGACAGTGTGGCACAGCCAAAGCCGAGCAGGCGTCCACCTACACTACACAGGAATAGAAAATATTCGTGCCAGCTCCAACCAGAGGCTCGGCTATCCTGTGATCATGTTTCCAACAGGGACCAGAAAGGGACACATGGGGAAAAATACACATAAAATGCAAGTGTATGGTGATACATTCCCCATATACTCTACCAGCCCACACATGCCCATAGCTTAGGGACTCAAGCATAGTGTAAAGAAGTATTTCATTCTGTATGCTTTGAATTTATATTGTCATTTTGATCTTATATGACACTAAAAGCAGACAATTCTTCTCAGTTGACCCTCTTTTTTCATGATTTTACAGACATGTATTTCAAAGTTGCCACCCCTGGCAGACGAGTTGAAGCACACGTAGGCCTTCCTCATGCAGTGACCATCCTCTGTCTCCATTCATCCCTGCCACCCTTCTTGCGTGTTCCCTTTCTGAAAGGGGGAACCTGAATCCTAGCCGAATGCGACAAAGGACAGTTTTCTGCAAGGAGTGAGGTTGTAAGCATGACATAAAAAAGAGGAAAGTCAATACTGTAAAAATATTAGGCACTAAATACCCAGAGCAGATGCAAGTGAGAAGGCCAGGAATCCTGCACTTGTTCCTGTTCTGTGTCAGGGTCTGTCAGTGAGCTATCCTTCAGTCTTCAATGGAAAACTTCTGGTGGCTTTTTCCCGGTATAAGACTATTTAAAGAAAATTATACTGTTGCTTTTGTTAGTTAAATACTTTAAAGACTTTCCATAAAGTTATCATTAGTCACTACTGACGCATCCCGTTTACAATGCTCTTAGAGCTGCACACCGTGCCCACTGTATGACCTCTAAGGGAATAGTTTAAAAAATGTTTCAGTGACTGTCCTTGTTTGAGTGACACAGGAATAATTTATCTTTCAGTAATTTTACTTTTCAGCAAGTTGTTTCCTAATGCTTGGGAAAACTGCATTTTTGAAAGACTCTAGTGTCTGAATTTGTGAAAATATTTACTTTATAGCCAGCTATGGGATGCGGGATTGAAGGTCTCAGTGTTTTCGAGCTCACCAGGTGTGGGGACGAGGAGGAGCGAGACCCGGGCACTTGACCCCGGCTGGCCAACAGGATTATTTCATACCATGATGGTCACATTCAATATAAATTAGAAAGTTTGCTGAGGAGTTTCTCTCTTCTGTGATGGTTGTGATCCTGAGAACTCCTTGCCCCTGTGCCGGAGCCCTGAGCCCTTCCCTTCCTCCCGAAGCCACAGTGTCCCACATTTGCTGTCCTCTGCTGGGAGTGCACAGCTTCCTACTGATAGAATGGGCTAAGTATAATCCTTGTGTATTTTATATTGGTATCAGGATCAATAATAGATTTTTAGTATTTTTAATGTTAATTATTTAGTCTGATTCTATTAAATCTGTTTATATTTCTACCCTGTGGTTTTCCTTGCTTTTTCCTGATTCCCTTTCCCAGGTGGGGAGGGGTCATTGGGTGATAGAATAATTGTCTAAATGACAATAAATTGTTGTGGGTTCTTCAAACCATAACAGTGGCCTACAAGTTGAAGTCCTTTTCTAGAGGTACTCCACATGCTTAAGGTCAGATGTTTTAGATACCTAAAGGTGCAGGTAGGGTCTTACCAGAATCTGAATTTAAGGGCCACATGCACATCACAAGCCTAAGCACTATACAGAACCGCACTGGAGCTGAAACACCCATGAAAGTGAGATTAGGCCCCTGAGATACTGTGGAGATTTTGGAAAACAGTCTGTGATTTATTTTATAAGTATAGGTATTTTTACTTCTCTTGCAATCTCCTTAGTGTCTCCACTCCACAACAAGAAGCAAGAATACATGTAATAAGGTGTTTAAGAGCGAGAAGTGGGACGCGTTAAGTGAAGCACTGCCAGCAAAAAAGGGAAACACCAGTACTGTTATGCAAAGACTTGATAAGACCTCATGTGGTCATCCTAAGATTAGGAAAGAAGAATTCAAACTGCAGCAAGTTCAGAGAACGGCTTGAATGGTTGGGAGAACAGGGAGTCTATTAGCCGTGGAGAAACCAAAACGCCTTGGCTCCTTAACTGATCACATCAAAGACTGTGTTGTGCAGTATGCGTATGGCCCTCATACACCACAGGAGTACAGACGCAGGATGGAAAAGACTGCTTAAGAAAAAGGAAAATGTTGGTGCAGCAAAATAGTCATGAATAATGTTAGGCTGGAAATTGGAAGGAAGTTTCTTCCAGAGGAGTGAGATACTCAGCCTTTCCCAGAGAAACAAACAATCCAGTCACTTTTAAGCTTAAGCAGTTTGTGAAAGGGATTATATCATGAGGCCACAAGATTATATCACAGCAAGTCTCTGCCAGTCCTATTTGCCAACATGCTTACATCCAGGTAGGACTGAGCCAGACAAAAACACCCTGCATGAACGGGGAACTTGGCACAGGGACCAGACTTTGTAACGTCCTTGTAAAATTGCAATCAGAAACCACTTTCTGGGAGCTCCACAGAAGTAAGTGAAGACATTCAATGAATACCTCTGTATTGGCAGCAAAGAGAACAGTGGGTTTCTATGGCTTCCCAGTCCATTAACAGCGCAACGGTGAACATGTTTGAGAATCAGCAGGTCCAGGTAACTTGAACTGAAGAGACAGAAAGGAGTTAGGGGTGGGAGACTTGGCTCAGTGATGGTAAACGTTGGAAAAGCTGGAAAGTTCAAGAGGGCTGGGAAGGGGCCCACGTGAAGGCAGTCACACATGGAAATCAAGATTATTTGTGTAACTACAGGCCAGCTACCCTGCCACTCTCAGACAAGGTAATGGGAACGCTTCCATTAGCAAGATTCAGTTAGCAAAGAAGGAAACAATAAGAACATAATTAATGGCAGAGACATGGTTCACTGTCTTTTTCAGACTAGTTTGATTTCATTATTGGGGGGACTGCAGAGTTGAGTGGTGATGGCAAACAGGGCTTTTTAGAGCTTGGTACTCCTGTGACATTGCAATAAAAAAGAACAGCATACAACGTCAATAAAGCACACATTAATTGGATCGTGAACGCACTAATTGATAGGTCTCAAAAAGTGACTGTCAATGGGGAATCATTTAATGATGAACTGCAGGGATCAGTATAGACTCAGTGCTGTTCATCATCTTCTGCACTGTTCTGGAAGCAAATATAAGAAACACTGCTGGGATAATTTACTGTAGATGACACAAAACTTGACAGAATGATAAATAATGATGAAGACAAGGCTGTCATCTAGAATCATTTGGAGAGAGAGCTAAATTGAGCTGATTCAAACAACCTGTGTTCTAAATCAGAGAGACAGAAAATTACAGATTTCGTAGCAAACAGCTGACCATCTGCAGAAAGAGACTGTCTGTGAAAAGCAGGAACACTGGAAGGATTTAGGAGTCCTATCTGACGAGCAACATGACATGAGCTCCCAAGGTGACAGAAGAGGATAAAGCAATTTTTGCCTGTACAAGCAAGGAAGTTGTTTAGTAGGAGCAGAGAAGACATTTTGCCTCTCTAATTGCCTAAAGCTGATCCTGGAAAAATTCTTGCAGTTCTAGTGTCCTTTCTAAAGTACGCTGGAGAAGTCAAGAAACGTGTCATGGGAATTAGTTGAGCAATGGAGAAAAAAACCACTTCCTATGAGAAATATGAGCTCAATCTCCTCAAATTATCAAAAACAAGAGTGGAAGGAGTCTGATTACAGTACATGCATTTGTTTTGCAAAAATGCAATGTGAAAACAACAAAAAAAGGCATAATAAAAGCCATGGCAAGGTGAATTTTGAGGATACAAAAGACAACATTTCTAGCATCATATGTGCTGCAGCCTTGGAAATAAAGCCCCGTGGTGCATGCACCCAGTGGGCGCTACAGACCTCTGCATCCACGCGCGGGCTGTGGGGTTCCGAGGAGGGATAAGCGAGGGATGGCATGGGATGTGTGTGACCCGTGGTGTGCCTGACGCCTCTGAGCATGCACCCTTCATGCACTCATGGGACTCGACTTATTTCTGACTCTAAATCATTGTGGGATGGAAAGAAACAGTTTGTGAGTTAGGTCAAATAGCAGGACGATGCGTAACGGTAATAATTGAGGCTGACAGCACAGCACACTCCAAATGTTGATGAATTCAAGCTCTTTAAAGTACGGGCCATTATCCTCATTACAGCCACAGCTTGGGTCTGATTGAAATCTGGTATTTTCTGCTCCCTGAGTGCTCGGGGCTGTGGACATCCCCCCCAGCCACCTCCATGGCTGCAGACACCGTTTGTCCCCGTCCTGGCCCAGCCCCATTGCGGGAGACTTGTGTCAGATCTGCCTCTTGTGTTTGCAATCCCTGCCCCCTTTCAGTCCCCCAAAAAAGCCAGACTGAGAGCATTTAAATAGAAAATGTAACTTCAGGGGAAATATCAGGGGGAGCAGGTATAGGAGAGCCTGCCCTGGCAGCTCTGGGAGGGCTGGCACCAGCCACGGGGTGACGGGATGCTGGAGGAGACTGGGATGCAGCCTCTGCAGCCAGTCCCCAGCACGGGCAAGGGGATGGCTCTGCACAGCTCGGCTGTGAAACCAGAAAGCTGTGATGGAGGTTGAGCAAAAGCTCCTGGCCAGCACGTCTTCCCCAGCCTTTGTTTAACTGTGAGATGCCATTCAGGTCTTTTAGGAGGTCAGGAGGCCCAAAAGCCCAATGTAAGCACAGAGAAAGGCACTGATAACATGGGAATTTGATAGATCCCATTGAAGAAATATTTCCAGGCATCATGTGGACTCTGGATGTGCAAACAGAGCAAAGGATGAGCAGCAGAAAGCCCCGGCCCTGAAGCTGCAGGAAAGGCGGTCAGACAGCCTGAGAAATCACAGCCACGTGCTGCTGGGGAAAGGGAGCAGGGGAGAAAACCTGGGAAGAGCTCACATCACAGTTTCGGAACTGTGATTAAAATAAAGCCCGCTGTGCATGAACAGTAACTTATTACTGTGGTCAGGGAAGCAGGACTTTGTACTTTCTTGCAGCAAACCAGCCGGTAAAAAAATGTTGGAATCCATCTTCAGTTTTCTGCCTGTAACTGAAATGTTTTACAAGATCCTGAATTTTAGTGAGCTGCTTGGGTTAAAAAGGTCAATGCACGTTTGAGAGTTTTAACTCTGTGCCTGTGTGTGAATGTGAGTTTAGGCACCTCAAATTATGTTTCAGCTTCCAACTGAGGGCAGTAACTTTCTCTGCAGTGTCAGCAGCCCGACTGGAAGAGCATGTTTCTAATGAGAGAAATGCAAAGTATACCCAGAGAGAATTTAGGAGATACGCTAGAAAAAGACAACTTCAAAATGTTGTTGGAAATGAGCTCATTAAATGTCCTTGTTTTGATCTCTGCATCCCACACAGTACAAAGGGTCCACTGGCTGCATATCAAGGGGGATGGAAAGATCAATTCGTATCAAGGACATCAGCAGAACTACGCAAGGATATAGGTGTCTTTTTTCACTTGCGGGGTTTTTTTTCATCTTTCGCTTATGACTACATTTCATTTTAAACTTTGAACCCAAGAGAAAATGTGCACTGAGGGACAGATGTTGGAAGACAAAAACATGAAGAGGCAGCAGGGCCTCAGATGTCACAGGATGTAAATACGGGCCACAGAATATAAACATGGGAGAGTGGCAGGGTCACGGCAGTAAACACGGGCTGTGCAAGGAGGTCCTGTATAAACACGATATGTCTAGCAGGAGACGCTGTGAACACAGGAGTTTTGCAGAACTAGTCTCCAGAAAGACTGGAGGATTTAGGTCCCTTCTCCCTGGAGAAGAGAAGGCTCGGGGGGACCTCATCACAGTATTCCAGTACCTAAAAGGTGGCTACAAAGAGGATGGAGACTCTCTCTTCACAAGGAGCCAAGGGTACAAGTTGCACTAGGAGAGGTTTCATTTCGATGGAAGAAAGAAATTTTTTACAGTGAGAACAATCAATCACTGGAACAACCGCCTCAGGGACAAGGTAGAGTCCCCATCACTGGAAGTTTTTAAGATGTGATTGGACAGGGTGCAAGATAACCTCATCTAGGGTCCCGTTCCCATGCAAGATTGGACCAGATGATCTTCCAATGTCTTTTCCAACCTGGGCTGTTCTATGATTCTATGAACTACACAAGTTGCAAGACAAATACTGGAGTGTGGCAGGGCCATGAGCTACCCACGCAGGGAGGATGGGGGAAGGGGGACGCTCATGCGTGTGAGAACAGAGCAGGCTGGGACATGGGACAACAGCAGAAGTCCAGAAGGCAGAAATTTGGGAAAGCAGCCGCCCCTCATTATAAACACAGCAGTACTACGTTGCAGATGTAACATACATCATCGCACAGGGAGGCGGCTTTGGTCATAGAATCATAGAATCATAGAATCTTTATGGTTGGAAAGGACCTTTGAGATCATCGAGTCCAACCATACACACACACAAAAAACCCCTACAATCTCTGTCACTAGAGCATGCCCTGAAGTGCCAAATCTACATGTTTCTTAAATACCTCTAGGGATGCTGACTCAACCA
>VWZL01000433.1:286228-317526 GCA_013396915.1 Stercorarius parasiticus | reverse complement strand
GTGCACTCAATCCCCTCATCCAGATCATTGATAAAGATATGAAACAAAACTGGCCCCAAAACTGAGCCCTGCGGGACACCATTGGTGACCGTCCGCCAAGAGGATTTCACCCCGTTAATCACAACTCTCTGGGCACGGCCATCCAGCCAGTTTCTAACCCAGCCAAGAGTACACTTGTCTATGCCATGATTCGCCAGCTTCTCCAGGAGAATGCTGTGGGGGACGGTGTCAAAGGCCTTACCAAAGTCCAGATATGGTCCTCAGATCCAGTAAGGGTAGAGAAGTTGTGAAAAGCCTATATTCCTTCTCAAGGATCTGTGTATTACTGACTATATAAAGCAGCATGAGACAGGCTGTCTTTTCACAGGGAGAGAGACACTGTGAAAACACCGCCATTGTGGACATAAAGGAGATCATCTTCTGGAGCAAACTGTTCTGTGGAGAAAACTGAACACTGTCAACTCAGTATCTGATGCCTTACTGGTAAACTGGAATGGATCTCATGTGCTTCTGCTCCTGATCTCATTGTTTCCACTGGATTTCATTGGACTGAGCATGAGAATCTCACTCCTGTTACCACGCCCTTGAAGATGATCCATGCTGTGAGGATGATCCAATACACTGTGCCTTTGCTGGGGTCACCACATTTACAGTGAAGCTGTCCCAGTGTCAGAGTTGTAGGGAGTCACATGGGAAAAAACAAACATGTCCCTCTGACAGAGGGAAGGGAATTAGGTTAAACAGTGGTTAGAGAAAGAGACTGGGTAATTAGGGTTATAACTGCAGCGCCTCGGTTAGGTGGCATGAATTCCCTCCCAACCTCTCCTGTCTCATCACACATGACACAAACCCACGAGCTCCACGTAGGTGGCTCGCCTGCACCCCGTCCATGGAAAACGCTGAGTAAGAGGCTGTGTGAGCCAGCCTGTGTTAAATCAGGTCAGAGATGCTAACGGGGCACAAAACCATCGAAGTAATTTCACTGCTCCACCCACGGAGGACTCCAGTACATATTTCTATTTATATAATAAGAAAAAAGTTATTAAATGGGATTCCAGCCGCAAGTTGTACTTGTTTGAAATACAATAGTGTCATAACAGAGGTCACTGACATCTGAATCAAGGAAGATGACCAAGAATTTAAGAAACCTGTGCATGTATTATTTATGGAAAGAGAGGCTCAGCAAGGAGCTGTGTGGCAACTTCTGGAAGCGGGAAGACTTATGGTGTCTGGTTAAGGAACAGTTTGTGTAATCAGTCTAGGAAGCCAGAAGTCATCTGATTCAAGGAGAAAAGTATACAGATAACTAAAACAACTGCAGGAGGCTGCTGCACGAAGGCTCCCAGGGAGGTACAGAAGGGACATTAGGATACGTTTTGGTAAACACAGAAGCTCTGCAAAGCACTGAGCACACAGATGGAAGTGAGATTTCTTTTAAAGACTGTACTTGCCACAGCAGAGGGCAAACCCCAGTAAAAACATGAGACACCATCAAAAATCCAGTCAAATAGCACAGAAAATACAGATATTATGCAGGAGATAGAAGTCATCTCTGATTGTAGCCTATCAGATCCTGAAATGGCAATTGCTTAAAATTCTGGGACAGCTGCTTTGGTAGGAAAAATTATATGTGGGCTTCTGACTGGTTTACAGTGAGCTTTCCTCCTGACCAATGGATTAGTCTTCCTATCAGTGCTTTGGATATGATAACAAACCTGGCATTAGTGTTTTTCTAAAATCAGAACTGTCAGAATAACGTGGTTTCTAAAAACACTTCAGGGCTTTTTTTTCCAAGTTTCTAAGGCCCTGTGCTCTCAGGTCAGCTCGCTCATGTGTTTGGGTAGTTGCTCCTCAGTGGGTTTTAGTAGCAGCAATCTGAAGAGTTCAAACCAGGGGACCTGCAGTGAGTTGGCTCATTTTGACCGAAACCTTTCAGGGAAGGAGCACATGATACCCAGAGGCAGCAGAGGTACATGCAGACATCGGCCAGGGCATCCAAGCCAGCCCCATCCTTGGCAGTGGGGAGAGACTCAGGGGTCAGCCCTGAAACAGCAGAGGAGCTCTGAAACACAAGGACTGATATATATTGGATATCAGGAAGACATTCTTTACTCTGTTGGTGGTGAGACACTGGAACAGGTTGCCCAGAGAAGCTGTGGAGGTCCCATCCCTGGAAGTGTTCGAGGCCAGGCTGGATGGGGCTTTGAGCAGCCTGGTCTAGTGGGAGGTGTCCCTGCCCATGTCAGGGGGCTGGAACTAGATGATCTTTAAGGTCCTTTCCAACCCAAACCATTCTATGATTCTATGATCCTATGACTGACAATGGCTAGGAGAGTGAAATATCTTCTGTGTGTCTCGGGTAGCAATCCCTGAGAGGGGCTGGTTAACTGTACTGTTTCCTTCTGCACCTTCCTGTTATCACGGTGGGAACCCCATTTTGCAGAGCCGTGTTTTCTCTCTTGCTCTTTCAGTGTCACCCCATTTCCCCCAGGCCCTCGGTTCTTCCCTTGGCCTTCAGCCTGTCATTGCCTCGCCCCCCGGCAGGCTGTCGCTGCTGATATAAATCCAAACTGAATTTTGTGGATTTAAGCCCAGCCTGCCCTTCACAGGCCTCCCCTACAAACAGACATACCAATTTTGTTGGAAAATTGAATAGAAACTTAAAATACAAGCTTTTTGGAGGAGACCTGGTCCAGAACCAGTTTGAATCTGAGCATGTTTTATGGCTGAAATGTAAATGCCATTAAGGGGGGAAATAAAGCCAATAAACGAAAGAGATAGTGTAATGGAAAGAATGTTTCCCTGCCCAGGACAGAGCTGCCCTGGCTGGTGTTCACACAGATGTGCTGACATCAGGAGAGCTACGTACTAGGTGAGGATCAGGCCCCACAGTCACGTTTTATTGAGACATTGACGTAGCACAAATAAAGCAGGGCTGAAGCTGTGGCTGCTACAGGCAGGAGGAAAGGAAAAAGAGCCAAGTATGATGTCTTTGTACATTTGCAGGCTATAGGAATGTGTTTTGCTGGCCTTGTGGTAATCCGGACTTTGAACTCGCGTTCATTCCCATTTCTCTCTCCCACGACATAAAATAATTCCTCAGGACTGTCTGTAACCCCCAAACTCCTTGGAGCTTGTTCTGTGCAATGTTACACTGCCGGGGCTCCTGAAACTATTGTGTAATGGAGTGAGATCACAGACTAGCTCAGTCCACACGGCTTGCGCTATCTTGCCCGCCTGATGGTGAGCTGCAGTTAAAACACTAAAAAGCCATTCATGTAGCATTACAGCCACAATTCTTAATAGCGGTAGGAAATCCAGACATGCAAGTGATCTGCCATAAGCAAGAAATCCATTGATGTGAAGAAGTTTTCCACTGGTGTTTAGAAGTTCATCGACGCTGCTGTGGCTGCCGTTTGGGAAATGCTGCCGTTATTTGTCTTCTGCGCTGTACAAACACATATGGATGTGTTAATCGTGTAGGCTGGTACAGGAGCAAGGACAACAGCAGTGTCATGTTTTCAGATGTGATGTTTGGTCTCTGAATGTTAAATAGAAACCTGGACAGTATTCATGGATTTAACCTCTCAGCGGATGCACCATGATGCCTGGATTAAAGAGTCTCTGGCAATCAGGATCTACCATCCCAAGGTGGGGTTTTGCTTTGAACTGAGTCATTGGTCTTTTTCAAATTCTCGTGTTAAAAGGCTATCGACACGTGAGGCACAGACAACAAGCACCCTAGCTTCCTGGGTTTTGCCCCCATGAAAGCATTGGGAACAGTCAGGGGGCTTTCGCAGCCCTTTTTATTTACGCAGAGCCTCTGGGAAATGCAACACGAAAATGAGCCCAGCGTGTTTTGCTGCAGTGTATCTTGACCTGGAGATATGAACAACCGGGATGGGACTCAGAAATGTAGCCTCGGTGATTCCTTTAGCTTTTCTAACCACCTTGAAAATCACAGTGCGGCATAATGTAAAAAGTGAGTGCGCATGGTCAAAAATAAGGCCATTTGGGAGCTTCATGCAGTGGTCAGATGGCTGTGTTTTATTCACTAAAATTAAAAGAACTAAAATTAAAAAAGCTTTGTGCATGGACATGTGAATATGCTGATGCAGAATGGGCAAGTGAGTAGTCACTAAAAATTATTTAGATCCTCCAAAGAGTGTGAAATCTACCCTGGATGAAGGGGTAGGAGCTCTGGGCTCCCAGCAGCAGGCTGGCAGCACATGGGATGTCTTGCTCTTCTCCAGGGCCAGGGTCATGGTTCCCCCATCCTGCTGCTGCTTCCCCGGTGTCTGTACCTGTTCTTCACTGCTGACTATATACAGTCAATGGAGCCTGAAAATATGCTTTGTGAGAAATTAGTAAGACCATGTTTTATCACCAGGTCATTTTTCTGATGGCCTGCGTGGCTATAAGATAGGGGGAATAGATGCCTTTAAAATAAGCCGTTTGGTCAGAGAGGATGAGCTGCGGTTGCAAAATGCCATGTACTGTGTAGGACGAGCTGAGAGGAGAAGGTTGCAAATGCCCAAGAGCTTAAACATTTACACTTGAAGGTAAAACTATGACATGCAACCACTCTGCAGCCTGGTGCTGGCATTTGTGGCTTGCCCCCAGATTATTCTTTGGGCTGTTTTTCTGTAGCGATGCCATCCCAGGCTGATTAGAGACCAAGACCAAGCCAGACAGAGGGTGGGACTGTGCTTATGGGTCTAACCTGAGGGCCAGAAAATGAAGGTTTGATGAGGAGCTAGTTTCCTCTTTGCTTGATTAAATACAATTAAATACAATAAAATGTATCCACAGCCCCCTGGAGGTGTGTTGTGAGGATGCACCACCTAATGTTTGTAAAGCGACTAGGAGGTGAAAAATGCTGCAATAATGCAAAGACCTGTTCTCTTGCAAGAAAGGTGATTGCTTCTTTCATTAGGTAACAAAGTCCAGAAAAGTGGAGTGGAAATCAGCATATCTCCAGATCTCTGGCAGCAGTCCTATCTCTACCTGGTGCCAGAGGCTGCAGCTCCGATACGTGATGCTGCAGTCTTCTGGAGAGAAGAAGAAAGTCCTCTAGCACTCAGTGACTTAGGATGTCTGCAGAGTCACTGCTGTTATTTATACAGAGGGGTGCTGCTGCATCCCCAAAACCAGGAGTTCAGGCCTGGATCCAGCTGCCATCGCAGTGACTGGCACAGCTTGAGAAAAACTCTTACCATCCCTTTATCAGTGCATCAGCAGCATTTCTGACTCAAGGCCCGTGAGTGAATGCCTCTTCAAAAAAGAAGGTAACTGGTGCCCAGTGCATTTTGAAAACTGGCAAAATTATATGATGGAAGAACAGCTCTGCTCTTGCTTTTTCAGAAGTATTTGTGCTATGAGGACCAGCGTACGTGCACACTTGGGGAGGGACCCTTTCTCAGGGAGTGTAGCGATAGGATGAGGGGTAACAGTTTTAAACTGAAAGAGGGTAGATTTAGATTAGATATCAGGAAGAAATTCTTTACTGTGAGGGTGGTGAGACACTGGAACAGGTTGCCCAGGGAGGTTGTGGATGCCCTATCCCAGGAAGTGTTCAAGGCCAGGCTGGATGGGGCTTTGAGCAGCCTGGTCTAGTGGGAGGTGTCCCTGCCCATGTCAGGGGGCTGGAACTAGATGATCTTTAAGGCCCCTTCCAACACAAACCGTTCTGTGATTCTGTGATTCTATGATTTATGAGCCTATGGGACATGGGACCATGAAAATCTTGGAGGGGCAAGACTATATACAGTGCCTATCAGCAGTTCTCTTGAAGAAGGCTAAATCCTTAATTTTACTGAAGGACCGCTATAGGATATACTGCCATGGGGACTGACAACAAGAAGAGTTTATAGCTCCCCCTTGGAGATCTTTACCAAGAAATCTTGCTATGCAATGAGGCGTAAAATATCAATATGCAATGAACTGCTGGAGCACGTCCAAAGAAGAGCAACGAAGCTGGTGAAGGGTCTGGAGCACAAGTGCTATGAGGAGCGGCTGAGGGACCTGGGGTCGTTTAGCCTGGAGAAAAGGACGCTGAGAAGAGACCTTATCGCTCTCTACAGCTGCCTGAAAGGAGGGTGTAGTGAGATGGGGATCGGTCTCTTCTCCCAAGTAACAGGTGATAGGATAAGAGGAAATGGCCTCAAATTGCACCTGGAGAGGTTTAGACTGGATATTAGGAAAAAATTCTTCACTGAAAGCGTTATCAAGCATTGGAACAGGCTGCCCAGGGGAGTGGTTGAGTCACCATCCCTGAAGGTATTAAAAAGATGTGTAGATGTGGCACTTAGGGACATGGTTTAGTGGTGGACTTGGCAGTGCTGGGTTAATGGTTGGACTTAGTGCCCTTAAAGGTCCTTTCTAACCTAAATGATTCTATGATTCTATGGTTCTATCTTCGCACTTCCTCATATCCAATATCCAGTTGTCCACCATATTATTTGAAACATAGTTATTGACTGAAGGGTTTTTGCAGGGATCTACTGCAACTGCAGTGAGCACCTACGCACTGCTTTTTGCCTTCAGAAGGGCCCTCCATGTGCATCCCACCATGCTTGCCCTCACCTTCTGCCACAGCTCACCAGCCCTTCAGCTGTGCTGATTCAGAAGAGGATGTTTTTATTTCCAGTGGGGATGCTTTCTGTGGTGCTGTGGATAAGTGCAGCCTTGCAGCCAGGCTGTCACCCTGGAGCAGACAGCAAGGATGAACAAGCAGGAGCCAAAGTGTGGTGGGGCAGGAACATCTACACCTGGTGTGCTGCTGAAGGAAGTATGCCAGGTAACGACCCTCTCATTTTTTTTCTCCTCTAGACTGGGTACAAAAACAGGCATGGGTTGATGAGGAGGAGAGATGCTGCATTAAGGGGATTTAGTCACCAGTGTTCTCATCTCCCCATTTGAGCAGGGCAGTGCCCACTGCTGCAGGTGACACGGCTGTTCATGAGATGAAAGTGCTACATGACCTAGTGTGAAGACCACAGTCTAACCCACAGTAGTGGAGTTATTGAGGACAGTGACGTCTCAGACACCAGGAATGGAAACAGGAGTCAAGAAGCCTCCATGCCAGTCCCAGCTCTGCTACCCTGTGGGACCAGCAAGGCCCCAGGAAAAACAAGTACAGAGCAAATAGAGTAAAATAGTCAGCCCCTTCCCAAAGCCCTTCCCTGAATCATAAATGCTCTATTACGCATACATATATAAAGCTGGGATAGCAATCTTGACCCGCCTCATACGGTGTTGGTTTCAGCAAGGAAATTGTCCCCAATTCATGATTTAAACTTGCATTTCATTTTCATCACCAAATCACGCAGAACAAAACACCTCCCATCTCCCTTCCCTCCCTGTCCCGTTAGTAAGAGGAAAAACGGCTTTTTAGGAAAGCCGTGTAATTCCTGCCTGAAATTCTCTGGAGCGCCGGTTGTTTTTGGTTCCTCCAAGCTATTTTTTTACGGTTTCTTAAGCTACAGATGAGAAGGAAAAAAAAAAAGCACAACACAAATCCAATTAAGGAAAAGCCTTGGGAAAGAGAAAGTGCTTGTTCTTTAAACGTGAGCTGTAAAGGGAGCGAGGAAAGGTGGGTTAAATGCAGAGCCTAAATATCCAGCAGCCATAGTTGTTACCTGAGCCTCTGTGCCATTAGCGATGCAGCAATACTGGTTTGGGTTTTCCCCTCTGTTCTCCAGGTTCAACGTGTGAGCAGGTCTCCACAAGCTCCTCGCTTATTGGTTTGATATCACGAAAAATAAAACCCTGTTAAGAAAAGAAAATGTATGAAGAGGCAAAGTAGTGATCTCGGAGCTCTGTAAAAAAACTTGGCTCTGAATTATTCTACATGGGGGCAAATTAATCAGGTGCCGACAAAAAAAAACAAACCCTAAAACAACAGCCTTGATTTGATTTCCATCCATTCCAGCTGATCATCAGTCTCAGGGCCGAGCTTGTCATTTTAAGGAGAGCTTCTTATTCAGCGAGTCACAAGCAGTGACTGTAGAGGGAAAGCACAGACTCATTTTATTTAGGATGTTTCAGCTGTGAATAAAATGATCCTTCCTTCCTTGAATGTCGCAAAACCTACGGGACCAAAATATACCATGAATGATATATGCAACAGGATTTCCTTGTCCTCCATTAGACACAGACGACCTGAGACCCACTCATCCTCGTTGCCCATAGAAAGGGAAATCATAGAATCATAGAATGTGTTGGGTTGGAAGGGACCCTTAAGGGTCATCTAGTCCAACCCCCTGCAGTAAGCAGGGACATCTTCAACTAGATCTGGTTGCTCAGAGCCTCGTCAAGTCTGGCCTCGAACAATTCCAGGGATGGGGCCTCCACCACCTCTCTGGGCAACCTGTGCCAGTGTCTCACCACCCTCATTGTAAAGAACTTCTTCCTAATGTCTAGTCTAACCCTACCCTGCTCTAGTCTAAAACCATTGCCCCTCATCCTATCGCTACATGCCCTTGCAGACAGTCCCTCCCCAGCCTTCCTGTAGGTCCCCTTCAGGTACTGGAAGGCCGCTATAAGGTCTCCCCACAGCCTTCTTTTCTCCCGGCTGAACAACCCCAACTCTCTCAGCCTGTGCTGAGAGGCAGGAGAGGTGCTCCAGTCTTCGGATCATCCTCGTGGCCCATCCTCGTGGCCTGCTCCGACAGGTCCATGTCCTTCTTGTGCTGAGGGCTCCAGAGCTGGACACAGTACTCCAGATGGGGGAGCAGAGTAGAGGGGGAGAATCACCTCTCTGGATCTGCTGGCCAAGGTTCTTCTGATGCAACCCAGGATGCAATTGGCCTTCTGGGCTGTCGTTGCACATAAATGAGATGATGAACTACAATAAGAAGCAAGAGGATGAATGCAGAAGCAGAAGGCACCCACCATTCATTCCTCACCTGGTTTTTGTTGCAGGCTCTTTCTCCAGCTCTTTGAGCTGCAAGTTTAAAACTACTCTGGAGGACTTCAGCCTTTCTCAGTTTGCCGGCCTTGGCAGAGGGGAAAATTCCACTTTAATAATTTAAACTAACTGGTAATAGGTTTCTCTTCTCAGATGCTTGCACAGATGCTGAAAGCCACAGATTGAGCACCGCTGACCTGCTTGGTAAAATGCAGCCATGGTTTTATGGGGAGGAGAGGAGATTTGCAGAGGTACTGACTGAATCTGCAACTAGAGGAGACCAGAAGAAAATATACCAGCTCACTCTACGGACTGCATTCTGCCAGTGGCACAAAAGAAGAACACAGCTGTACTAAGGGCAGCATTGGGCTCTGTGTGTATATTTGCTTAATTAGAGACTTTTCCTCCTTCCCAGTCAGGAGAGCTTTGATTTCTGTCTACACCTCTCTCGTCTATCCAGCCTCACCATGATGGAAATGCCTGTTCCCTGCTGCCGAAAGGCACAGGGCATGGAGGGATCCCTGTCTTCGGCAGGGAAAACAGGGAAAGCTGATGCATGTATGTGTATGTGTGTGTATATGTATACACATATATCACCTCTACTGGAAGCTATGAGGCGTTGACAGCCCTTAGTTCAAACTGAAGGAGCTCAGGTATATGCAGGGATCAGTTTGTATATATTATTCAAGTGAGCGTGCGTGTAGATATATACAAAACATGCACATACAGCTGTGTATTCAAGGTGATGCATTTCCATATGAACTCATTTATCTTAAGAGGCGGGCAAGGAGCAGTCTCTGGAGCAGCTTTCTGCTGGAAAGACTCCGGCCAAGAGTGATCTCCCTTTGGTCATTTAACAAGTGATGGGGTCAGATTGAGATCTCTGAGGCTTTGAACATTTAGCCTTCTCCTTTCTCCAACCTATTTGCCTTTCTTTCTCATATTATGCAAGAGATGAGATACTCTGATAAAAACACTTCTTGTGGGAGAGCATGACTCAGTTTTCACAAGCGGATACCCCTGAAACATAGCCAGCATCCCCTCACAAGTCTTCATATAACCAAAATAATATCAGAAGTGGAGGCAGGAGAAGAGCAGGGTCAGAGGGGTGAAGTGGAGGAGGAAGTCATAAACTTCCTTTTGTATTACTTGCACCCAACTCCTACAGTCTCTGAATCACAACTATGTGCACAAATAACTCACAGTCATCTGCAGGAAATCACCACAATTGTAATCATCGTCCTTTTAACTCAAGAATTTGCAGGGTCAAACTATTAGTGACACGTTATATTTGTACACATCCAAATAATACCTCTATCATGCGGGGTATAGTTCCTCTAATCTAATTTAACTGTCCAACATCTCTTCAATGTAGCTGGCAAGAAACTCTAATGCAACAAACCAGACCTTTATCTGCCAAGGGAGATGAAAACTCATCATTGCTTCAGACCCGAGACCGAATATACCTAATTCAACCACAAATTGCTGGGCTGAGCAGAGTTCACGGCACAGCCAGGAAGACTAATTCCTTCCCTTGCAGGAATTACCACGTTAAACTCCCTGACCTGGGTTACACAGGAGGTCAGATTAGATTATCGCTGTCCCAAATTCTGGTCTCAGAACCAGTTTTCAGTGCCCATCTGGCTGCAATCCCAGGTAAACATCAAGAAAAAAAAAACAAAGGCAAGCGCGCGGTTCGGGTATCTCGTTTCTGTGTGCTGCGGTGGGAGGACTCTCATTGCTGTCGGTAAGAAGGCAGCAGTCCTTCCTGAAAATGGGAGACGAGAAAAACTTTAGCGGATGTCAGGGGAGCTTTTTCGGGTCAGTGTTGGTCAACATTGGGCCCTCCCAGCATGGCCCGTGTCTGCATGCAGGCTGAAGCAGGGTTCCCAAATGCCCCGAACTCGGTTAAATACGGAGAAACTCCCCCATAGCACAGTGAGTCCCAGGGATGCAAACCATTTGCAATGGGCAATGCTGCATGTTTGCTCCACCCTTGGACTCTCCCCTGGGTGATTTGGTCCCTGGTGGAGAAGGGGATGCCATCTTGCCCAGGGGGCCATTCAGTGACCTCTTCTGCCGTGCCCAGGGGCTGGGCACACGAGAGAGACCAAACAAGCCCCGCTGCCTGTCTTCTCTCCCCGCAGCAGCCAGTCCTCAGCAAACAGACCAGGAATGGCATCTTCCCATGCCATGGATACCCACAGACACGCTATCCAAAGGCCACAATATGGCAATAGGCAGCAATCAACCTAAGGAGCAGAACTTTACTTCTCAAAGAGCTGCGTGAACATGCTCAGTAGCTCCTCACCTTCCAGCACAGCCAGCAGAGCCTGTTTGCCTGGTGTGTTGGCGCTCACTCATAACTCAGGCTTATCCCTAAAGCTCCAGGATCCCCTTTTAGCACCTCCTGTGTGAAATGCTCAGGTAGGTGGTACCAGCAGGGCTTGAGCTCCCTTCTGTGGTGCCATGAGATCGTGCGGTGATTGACTCCACCTAGAACAACTCGCTCGTCCCCGGTTACCAAATGCTTGCCTCCGGCCGCTTGTCCTTTCCCCACCCCTGGAAAGATGGTGAATTCACAGCAGGGCTGTGACTAACGGCAGCGTGAGCAAGCAAGGAAGCCATCATCCGTCCAAATCAGCTGGATCAGAAGGAGCGGGGGAAAGGGGAAAAAAAAAAAAAGAAAAGCTATCTGAACAAGCACTAATGGCTTGCAAGCCGCAACACGAACAGCCAGGCACATTAGTGACTCACAGGCGAAATGTGTGACAAGGACTTTGGTGTCTTTTGGTGGGAAGGGCTTCACGCTTGGTTGGCGGGAGGGGAGGGTGTGCGGCGGGGCCAGGAGCTCTGCCAGCCCAGTGTTTCCCACGCACATTCCTCTGCTCCATGCGCTATGAAGTCTGGTCAGAAGATAAAGCGTGGAAGCAGAAAGAAATTCCTAGGAGGAAAGTGAAACAGAAAAACAAAACAACATGGTAATTTCTTGCTTGCAAAGAACGGTATTTCCATGTGCGGGCTTGCTCCACCTGCAATTTTACATGTGTACAGTGATTGCTGATATATGCCTCTGGTAAAAAGCCTGATCTGTCTCAGGAAAATCCCTTCCTTGTTAATTTATTATTTGATATATATGTAAAGCAGCGTACAATATAGCCTCAATCCACAGAGACACATGCCTTCAGGGCTGCAGGTAGGGGAAAGAGTACACAAGGGATGAACTAGGGAGAGAGAAATCAGCTAACAGCTGAGCACCCTGGTTCAGAGCAGTCACTGGGGTTACTTCTGCCGTGATTACCAGCACTGTGGTAGCACCCCGAGGCTCAGCTGTGCATAGTGCTGTACCTACACACGGCATGGTATCCCCCAGCGATGCAGCCCTACTGCTGCACAAACACACAACAATCCAGCCTAGGGATTTTCAGAGAAAGGTAATGGGAGCCAGGCCCTTCAGTGGCACTGAATTGGGTAAGTTGTGCTATGAATACCCTCATCTGGACCCTCTGCAACAGAAAAGCATTTATCATAGAATCACAGAATAGTTTGGGTTGGAAGGGACCTTAAAAGATCATCTAGTTCCAACCCCTCCACCATGGGCAGGGACACCTCCCACTAGACCAGGTTGCTCAAAGCCCCATCCAGCCTGGCCTTGAACACTTCCAGGGATGGGGCACCCACAGCTTCTCTGGGCAACTTGTTCCAGTGTCTCACCACCCTCAGAGTGAAAAATTTCTTCCTGATATCTAATCTAAATCTACCCTCTTCCAGTTTGAAGCCATTACCCCTTGTCCTATCACTACATGCCCTTGTAAAAAGTCCCTCCCCATCTTTCCAGTAGGCCCCCTTTAGGTACTGGAAGGCTGCTATAAGGTCTCCCTGGAGCCTTCTCTTCTCCATTTCTGAAGGAGCGTTGTCTGTCCAAGGGCCTGTACGCTCCACATCTCACCTCGATAAGGCATCTGTGCATGGTGGATAAATAGCTAAAAATGAACTGCTCTGTAATGAGGAAACTATTATTTGCAAGCAGTGACCACACAGGCTGCCTTACACGCGGTGCCATTCAGTCCCTGGGACTAGGCATGGTCTCCTGATGGCATTTCAGTCAGCTGCGCCGACCGGGACACCGACCCCGCGCCCAGCCCCGGGGTGTTTGGTGCCCTGTAAAAACAGAGCAAAGAGCTTGCGGATGAACCAAGGGCCAAACTGAGATTACAAAAGAGATGGGAGGTGCAGAGAAACCCTGAAATTAACACATTAGCGTTGCAAACAGCAGCCCAGAGCTCCCCCAGCCAAAGCGCTCACTGGGTGTTGTCATAGACAAAAAAGCATTGGAGGTAGGAGCTTGGAAGAGACTGATCTTGGCCGGTTCCTGCAGGGGAGGTACGGCCCCTGTCCCAGCTTTCCCAGCCCTTCTGCCAGGGCCGGCACACGTGATGAGCTATACACACAGCAAGCTGTGATTGCAACACAGCCACTTGCAGTGTATTAAAATTAGACAAGTAGTTAAATTATTTGCCGAATCAGGTCCAAACATGAGACAAAGATGCAAAGTCAGGCTAGCAGAGGAAGCAGAGGGGGCAGAGGAGAAAGGGAGCAGCACTCCGGATGTGTTGTAAAATAAACCAACAGCGCGCCCAACTTCATGGTTACCAATCTGGGTGTTTTTTCAGACATACCAGATAGAGGAGGTAAATGTCAGAAGTCCAGGGATGCTGGGAGCCTGCCACAAGCCCACAGGATGACAAATCTGCTGTCTGGTTCTCATGCGTCTGCAGCCTCTGTTCCACTGCAGCAATGCCTCGTGGTGGCAGGAGCCCGTGGGTTTTGTGTTGTGTTGGCATGACAATCCTGGGATCCTGCATGTGTCTTGCTTGCTTCCAAGATAAGCACATGGAGCCGGCAGCCCCCTGCCCTTCTGCCTGAGATATTTTCCAGTGGTCCAGCACATCTTCTGTTGTTTATCCTGCTGACCTTTGTACAAAAAACGCCCCCTGTCTTTTGCAGTGAAGAGAACGCTGGCACAGAGCTCACACGCTGAGCCAGGCACCTCACCGGCTCCTTCTGCAACTTTGGGTGCTAAGTGAGTGCAGAACAGCCTTGTGCACATCTTGTGTGTGTGAGTGACTGGCTGCAAGGGGACCTCTTTGTGGATGTGTGAGTTTTGGTCCACACTAACTCATGGAGATGCCCCAGAGGGGCTGTAAGGGATTGTCCTGATTGGAGCAATACAGAATTATCTTTCAGTAATTTTACTTTTCAGTAAGGTCTCTTTTAATGCTTGGGAAAACTGCATTTTTAGAAGACTCTAGTCTTGTAATATTGTGAAAATATTTACTTTATAGCCAGCTATGGGATGCGGGATTGAAGGTCTCAGTGTTTTCGAGCTCACCAGGTGTGGGGACGAGGAGGGGCGAGACCCGGGCACTTGACCCCGGCTGGCCAACAGGATTATTTCATACCATGATGGTCACATTCAATATAAATTAAAAAGTTTGCTGAGGAGTTTCTCTCTTCTGTGATGGTTGTGATCCTGAGAACTCCTTGCCCCTGTGCTGGAGCCCTGAGCCCTTCCCTTCCTCCCGAAGCCGCAGCGCTTGCAGTGTCCCACATTTGCTGTCCCCTGCTATCAGCTTCCGACTGATAGAATGGGCTAAGTATAATCCTTGTGTATTTTATATTGGTATTGGGACCAGTATTTGTTCTTTAGTATTATTAACGTCAATTATTTAGTCTGACTCCATTAAATCTGTTTATATCTCAAACCTTGGGTTTGCTTATTTTTTCCCGTTTCCCCTTCCCGGGTAGGGAAGGGTCATTGGGTGATAGAATAATTGTCTAAATGACAATAAATTATTGTGAGGTCTTCAAACCATAACAGGGATGTGCAACAGCCCTTCACAGACCCTTTCACTATGTGTTAATGAGTTACCACGACCCTGGTTTCCAGGTCTCTGCTCAATCCACACCGGTTCCTCTCAGGCAGAGTAATTTGTACCACCATTAGTAACAGCACCTTCAGCAGCTGGCCGTTTCTCTGCCACAGATATATACTTGTTTTTATAGCAAAGAAATCAAGCTTACTTCCATTCCAGTATGAAGATGAAAAGTACTATCGTCCTCCTTTTCTCAGTCCTGCCTCTGGCCTCTCCACCACCATTATATGGTGATAAGAACCTCTCTTACTGTAGCTCCAGTCCTCTGACATGTCTTCTGCCTCCCAAGTATGTGCTCATCTATTTTTTATTTTTTTCCCTGAAAGATTCTCATTTGTTTTTTAATTGCGGGTTAGAGTGGGGCTGGCCCTGGGAAAGATGGGCAGGAGACAATCTGGGAAGGTTCAAGGCTCTTCCTTACCATAATTTCCATGGGGCAGCTGATGGTTACAGTCCTGGCCTGGCCCCAAAATTAACTGTACCAACAAGATGGGGGGAGAGAGCCTGCCCAACACCTGCTGCCACCCTGCCAGGTCAGGCAGACATCGGAGAGGTTTGGGAGGAGGAGGAGAGACACCACATTCCTCGGCACCCTCTCCGCAATGAAATGGGACTGCAAGACCCTGTGTCAAGTGAAGTGGTGGCCAATGCAAGCTGTATCTGGGGACGCTGTAATGAGAACCGCACTGAGCGCTGAGCTCCTGGTGCCACCGAAGCGCTCTGCCTTCCCCAAACTTCCTGGGAAATGTTTTGAACTTTATTTTTAAAAGCGCAATTAATCACGGAGCAGAGCCTGAAATCAGTCCAAGTGCAATAAAAGCAGCCGAGCAGAGCCCGCTCAGCCCGGCAAGCATTGTTCGCCATGGCCTGACTGACTGCAGGCAGCAGGAAACTTCCAGATGTGCTAACTTTGCAGCTCCTGGCTCCTGCAGGAATCTTAACTGCTACCATCTGTACGGGGGAAAGGCTTCGGGAGAGCGGCTTTCCCTCTCCCTTTACTTACGTTCCTCCCAGCATCAGGAGTTATCACCCCCGAGCCATCTGCAGTTTCTGCTGGCTTCTCCCTCATCGACTAATGACTGCACCCTCCAAAGGTGCCGTTTCTTTCTGCTTCCATCCTTCGGCTGGGAGCATCTTGGCAGAGCCCCTCGGTGGGGCGGGGGACAGGCCCCCTCCATCTGCTCCTGTTCTGCATGCGGTTTACAATACGCTACAGGAAGGCATTTTCTCACGCTATTAAGTTTTCACTAGATGAGGAGGGGGATCAGGAATGCCTCGGACGGCGTAAAAATTCCCTTCTCGGCTGAGTTATTAGGATCTAGCGGCGGCAGCAAGGCAAAATTATAGCCTCCATGAAATCCGAGTCTGCTGCTCCACCACAGGCAAGGGGTGCAGAGCGTCCCCCTTCCAGGTACGCCCGGACACCTCCTGGGCCAGCCCCGGAGCCTCCTCAGTTACTCCTCAGGCCTCCAACTACCCATGTTTGTGCCCAGAGCCTTTGGGTCAGGCAGCTTTGGGGCTGAAGGGCTCCGAAACGGCACTTCCAGCTTAGTCCCTGCCCTCGGGAAATTCTCCTTCCCTCAGTCTGGCTTTTTTTTCCCAAGGTCACCTTTTGCTGCCGTGTTTGTCACCTTTTTCTCTTCCCAAAGCCTTGCAAGTAACAACCTCATGCACAAGCTCTGTAGATGGTCTTAATCGTCCTAACCACACTCAGCACTTATGCACTGTGCGCATCAACAGCTCCTCACACGTGTCAATTTTGCAGCTGCCAGAGGATGGAGGTGAGCAGGAGCTACAAACTCCATTTTGCAGACGGGGACTGACAGACCGAGAGGTTCATTGCTTCGCCCAGGGCCACACAAGGGGTTAGTAGCGCAGCTGGAATCAGAAACTCTCTCTTAAACTGTGCTCAAACCACCAAACCTCATGGCAGAGGCAAACTGGAAGGACTGGGTCCAAACCAAAAGCGAGCGGTGCACAGGACTATAAATAATTTTGTCTGACGCGGCTTTTATAAAGCTTGTGCAAACTACAGAAAAGGCTGGTGTCGTCCTGGGGTTTATGACTATGTTTCCTTCAGAAACCCTGCAGATCATTCAGCCCCCCCAGCACCCGGATGAGTCCTGGAAATGAAAGACCAGTGAAGCGGTTTGTGACAGCAGAGACCTTGTCTATGGCCAGAAGTTTGGGTGCTATCCCAACAAAACCAATAAGGAAGTGCAACTGCTCAAAAGCAAACCCACACACGAGGCCTTGAAAAAGCAGAGCAGTGAGTGAAAATAAAGGAGGAGCAGGGGAGAAAGGAAAGGAGAAGCCCAACAAGAGGGGCTTTGGTAATCCAGGCATCTCCAGTGGAAGTTACAGGCAGGTGCCGGTTACCTGCCTGATAGCAATAGGGCTGAGTACGCTTGCATCCAAATACAAAGCTGAACTTATGTCTTCAAGATGTAACTTTGCCTACCTCATGCTCCTGTCCGGGATTAAACTAAATGGCGTGAGGCTGTATGATTTTTAAGAGATGATCGTGCTTTCCTATATTTTGCCTTAACACCCTGCAGCTCCAAAAGGCTTCCCTTGTGTGGGCTCAACTTCTCGCCCTGCTCCTTGGAGGAGGAAGAGGAGGAATGTGACTCAGCCACACTCGCAGTGACCCCGCCAGCAAGTCAGACCTGCTGTCCTCAGGCTGTACGTGCCCCTGGGTGATGTCTTCTGAGAGAAGGAACGTTTTCATGGACACTGTGCCAAAGGAGAGGCAGGATGCAGAGACATCTGAGTTACTCATCCTGGCTTAAACCCCACAGGATGTCTCGAGTGACTGAAGTGTAGGCTGAAATACAGGCTTAAACTATAAATTTGGGGATTTTGGCATTAAATGACTGGCCACAGAGAGGTCCAACATGAGATGACCAAATAGATAACCCCAAATGACAGCAGAAAAACTACCAGATGGATTTGTCCGTTCCCAAGGGATTTTGGCATCACTAGTGGCAGTCGATGACTAGGCTCTATTACGACAATATCAGAGCAGAGAAATTTTGGTCTTAGGGGGAACAATACCTATTTTTTGCTCATCCCTGGGTTTTTTTCAGCTGTTTATAAAATTTAGAAATCAAGAAGTTTGTCTTCTCCATTTTTCTGCCAGTGCGGCTTCTGTTTCTGAGAACAGTCTCCAAATGGCGAGCACTGGAAATGAGATGTGAAATGAGAATTCACGTTTCACATTAGAATTAGAAATTGTGAAGGGCAGTTAGCTCACCCTGTCCAATTTCCATGCAGGGCAAATTCACTCCCTCCAATTTTAAAGTCCTTTCAGTGCTATTTGCTTAATCTGAAGGAACAGACCTTTTACTAGGAGATTAAAATGTTGTGGTGTGATTTATCAGGAAGCAGATAAAATACATTTAAGGAGCAAAGATAGATCTAAACGTGTTAAATAAACCAAGGATTTTAGTATCCAATCTATACAGAAGGTTGCAAGAGATTTATCTGAGCAGCCATTCTAATGCATGTTAATACTGGGTGTAATAATGGAAATGAGAAGGAAGCTGGAAGACAACACTTGTGACAGTTGTGACATAGTGGAATTCAGCATCACTCATTAAGGCTGAGTAAAGGGAAAGGAAATAGAGAAGTCAGGAAGAAGATGATACAGCAGAAGAGAAAGAGCTGCTGTTGCCTCAGAATCAGGCATAGTTTCTGTCATCTTTGCCATTTCTCAGCTCATTACCCCTAAAACAGGCTCCAGCTGTCCTGCATTGACTTAGCAAAGTCAGCCAACGCTATTTCACAATGATCTTCTCACCAAGTCTTCCACTAAAAATGAAATCAAGACGATTTGGTTCGGCTGACTTCATGTGATAGCTCTGTAAACTGCCGGTGATCTGCTGACCAGATCTGGAAGCCCTCCAACACCTTCGAACACCTTCCGAGTTGGAAGGTTTTCCTCGCTTGTTTGCTCTTTTCCTTGCATTCTCGCTTCTTTGTTTTCACCCATTTGTCCAGCAGTACCACAGGCACTGGCTCCTCCACGGTTGCACGGGCTGCTGTCCCAAGTGGTCTCACTAATGTCTGTAGAGTGGGCAGGATAAGTATGTTTTGAATGCTTTCCAGTGCTGGTTTTATTTGCAACACTCCTCATTTCAGGGAATGTTTGTGATTCCTCGTGTCTGGTGGTGCTACAGATGTTGCACCACAGCCGTGAGGGCAGCTGGAGAGTACAACGTGAGAACTGAAACTCTGCTTAAAGCTTCTGCCTTAGCCCAGGGAAATTATATTCATTCTTCTCCCATCCCGTTCAAATACACACATGTGGACCACTATGGCCAGATGGCAGCCTCTACAAGGTTTATTTCGGCAGCGCTTCAATATGAGAGGAGATTTTCTTTAGGACCCACATCGAATGGTGTTTGCCAGACTAAACTTGCTCAGCTGGCCTGATTCGCTCTGATCACATGTGCAAGGGGATGTTTCAGCCTTTTGGTCATGAGAAAAAGTAAATAAAAGAGTACATCCCAGCTTATTGCTGCATTCTGCAAAGGCCTCTGCTCTGCCCTGTGGTTTGTTTTGGCAAACCAGGGTGTGCAGATCCGCAGATCTGGCTTTGGGTGTCATTTCCAAACACATTTGCTGTTAAAATGATCAACATCTGATCCGTTCTTATGGAGAAGTCAGGTTCCCGGTATCTTTTTAGAAGTGGGAGTGAAATAAAAATGTGACCCAAACATCACGGTGCCTTGTATAAATTTGGCCCTATGGCCAAGCTTCAGGACCTGTCTCTGCCTGCATGGCACGCATAAAATATCTGGACCTCGTTCTCTCTAGGTACTAGGCTACATCCCAAAACCTGGGTCCAAGCTTAGAAAGACTTTAGTTATCTCTATTCCGGAGGTCAGATCCTGTGGATTTCTGAGCAATTCAGTGGCTCAGACAGCCTAACACGGTGCTAGAGCCCCACACTGACAAAGTACCTGAGCAAAGGGTCTTTCATCTGCTCAGCCGCTCCCCGGTGCGAGATGACAGGCACCGTGCAATTGCCTAAGTTTATTTTAATTAAGGTCTGTCGTCTAGTGTGTATTTGTTTGCTCATACCAACAGGGTACTCAGGCTACACCTAATTCACTCAGGCTCCATCAAGGACTCATGGCATCCCTCCCCTGTAAATGTAAGGGAGGGGATGCTGGTGGAGTTGGGAAGAGGGGAAGAATGTGCCCCTTTGCTTAGAGATCTTGAAAGACCCAAAGAAATATAGAGGATCACAAGTGCTGAGGATCCAGACAAGAGTAAACAAGAGAGCTTAACACAGTCACCTAGAGCTCTACTGTGATAGCACAAATAAATAACAGCAACCATAATAAAAGTTGTGAGCAGGACAAGGGTGTTGATTCATGCAAACATCCTCAGGATGCATATACCTATATGTATACATACACATACACACACGCTTAGGCATGCAGGTACCAAAGTTGCATAGATAAATATCTAGATAGTTGTCACATGTATTTTACTTATGTAGTATTTTCCTTTCAAGGTTCTCGGGGATCTTTGTAGACATCAGTGAACTGCTAAAACAAATAAATATTGAACGTTCAGGTCAGACGGGGAAATCCTGACCCTGCTCTGAGCAGGGATGTTGGACCAGATGGTCTCCAGAGGTTCCTTCCAGCCCCAGTGATTCTGTGATTCTGTGAAACAGCCTAAAACAGCATGGGAAATCTGGGGTAGGATCAGATCCCTTGACTTCATTTAAGCTTCATGTATTTGATTTGCTTTAAGGGCAGATTGAAGACCATAGAGCTCATCAGTGCATATTGCAGCTCTTTACAGTTAAGTCTGCATTTGCTAGCATGTCTCTTACTGCAGTTTTGATTTGCTACCTTAGATATGCAACAACTGGACAGTCCTCCCATTACTATGCAGAAAGTACTTCACCTTCCCATCTCACAGAAGATCAAGCCACCAACTTGTCCTTGACTGCATTTCCTGGAACAGCTGAAGAAAAGTACATGTCTGAATCACGCTGCTCTAAATGTCAGAAATAAAATATTGCTCATATGGAAGGGTCTAAGTCCTGCATTGGTTTATGGACCAGAGTTTCCCAGAAGTCAGAAATCCACGCAGTGTCCCTGAACACTCAATTCTGCATGTGATCCTCTGTCAGCTGACATACACTGATTGTAAATTCATGTATACGACATGCGGAGAACAACCTACTGACTTTGCGCCTGAGGCGGTTCATGTGTGGTACATACTCTGGAAAAATGAAATCTAATGCCCATTAGTGAGTGGGAATGTGGGGTGAAGTTAGAATCTGATGCTTGTTAAGCCTCACCAATTGATTTGTGATACATAGACAGACGGTAATTCTCTATGAACAAATAAACAGTTCCAGGGTATATTTTTTCATGAAACTGTTTAAACAGTCTCTGGTGTGGCTTTGGCCAGGCCCGTAACGCAGGAGTCAGTATGGGCCAAGGACCATTCCCATCAGATAGTTTTGTTGTGACACCTTGCTTTAGTGGCTACCAGAGGCTAACAGTATGGATGTGGACTACCCCATGCTGTTGGCCTTGTGGCATTGAGAGGTCCTAGGCATTTAATAGCTTAATATGTCTAATTAAATAGAAATGGTCTAATTTATTTGTGTAGAAGTAGGGTGAGCAATGGCCTGCGTCAGCGTATGTGGTAGATGAGTCTTCTGAGTGGTGAAGCAGCGGGTTGGCTGGACAATATTTCCAGTGATATCAAAACGTAAATCCTCTGCTGAGCTTGTGACACAGTTTTATAAAGGTAACAATCTTTGGGCTTACAAAGGTAAAAATCCAGAGTCATTGGGATGAGTCTTAACCATATTTTTTGCTTTGAGTTCCTTTGCTTATATTTAGCCCCATGCTCCCCAGGGTTACCTGAGAGAACGGATGCTGGTGAAGCTTCAGCGAGTTGGCCCCATCTCCTCCATCTTCGTCATGCACCACCGGTGACAGTATCCGTGCTGGAGGAGCTTGCGATTTTTGCAGTGAGCCTGAAGCGATGTCACTAGAAACCGGTAGACCCCTGGTAAATAAATAATGCCTGGAGCAAACACAGGAGCAGTTCCTCTGATCACTGATGGGGGATAACGGCTTGCTTATGTACCAGCGCTGCTCTGGAGTCCTCCAACTTACTTAGGTGAGGACTCCAGGACCACTAACACTTGTTACACAGATACACCTGCAGAGCTTGTCATACATGGATGCACTCTTTGTTTTTCTTTTCCTTTCTCATTTGTGCCTTTTCTTTTCCCAAACCCACTTTGTCTCTGCTCTTCTCTTTCACCAAAAACCTGTCGTCTCAAAGACTTCCATGGGTACATCTGATGTTGGCTTTTTCTCACCATCTCCCATCACAATAAACTACTGTATCAAGCAAGTGTGATTATATTGTGTCTTAAGAGTAGAATTTGATACTCAACATTTTCAGGCAAATGAAATCACTAGGTTTTTTGAGACTTTTAAAAGTTGTCCATCCCATACTTTCTTCCTCTCCTCCTTTTCAGAAAATTAAGACCATTTTCATCCAACTTTCCTAAAATATTGAATACTGAAGTAATATAGATGGCCGTGGTTTCATAATAACCCAGGACGTCCCTGTCATCACCTTCCTTGTCTATCCTGAAGACGAGCCCAAACCAAAACCCCCAGAGACCACCATCCTAATATAAGCTCAGAAACAGCCTGAGCATCTTGCACAGAATGAGTTTGGCCTACCTGCTCCTCACGTGGTCTTCCTTGAGTCTTTTCTTGGTCTTGGTTATAGAAAATGCCTTGAGGAAGATTTTGTGGAGCTAGTAAGAAAAAAGGATAGTTGGAAATGTACCTTTAGGTACAGTGTGTCAAAGTGATTTTAGCCCTCTTTGCTCCACACTGAGTTTTCAGGTTGCCCTAATTAAAAATCCCTGAGTCCTGTATATGATCACTTCGTCGTTCACAAGCTACTAATTGAGTAAGACTTAGTGGAATTGCTAGTTTCCAGGATAAACACAGCAAAATAATTCAAAACCAACCAAAATATTGTTTCCAAGTGGTTTTCCATTACGATCGGTTGAACTGAAAATAACCAAACCAAAATAGCAGAGTAAAGAGGTGAAATAAAAGGGGAGGAAAGTGAGTGGAAAAATTAACCACTGAAAAAAAATAAAATCCCACAATAAAATATTTGTCAGGTTTTTTGCTTTGCTATGTCAGTTCTGAGCCAGTGTAGCCTTGTAATTGTAAAGGGGAAAGTATTGCGGCCAGGCATCATCACAACAGAGCTTTTCTACCTGGAAATGGCCAGCTACAACAGCTGCTTGTGCCCTTCCCTTATCTCGGTAACCGGTAAGAGCTGGGATGAGAATCACACAGCCGAAACCTCTCTTGGGAATAAGATGACGCTGAGTGGAGCATTCAACAGACCACTTCTTGGGACTTGGATGGAAGAATTTCCCATTTAGGAGTGCTGACTTGAAGATTTTTATTCTGATTATATTCTATTTCCTTTTCAAGCTGCTAAAACTTCATCTTTTTCAAAGTCTTAGAAAAATTATTCTTAAGAAGGCAAAGCTTCCTTCTCTGGCTGGCTTTTTCCAAAGATCTCAGGCTTTGATTTGCTTCTAGTTGAATCCACATGAGAAAGACAACACATGGATTTCAACAGGAGTGCAGTTAGGCTGGTGCATGGAAAGTTCCTCCATGTCGCTTTTAGTGAATAATAAATCTGGTTAGTAATAATCACTTTCCTCTTTTGGTGTAATGATGTATTCAGGAGAAATAATTACTGCTTGTTTCGTGAACAGTTATAACAGAGGTGTGTTCAGTGCTAGGTCAAGTGGCACTGGATCAGCAGCTATTTTCCCTTTATATTCCAACTGGCAGCCCACAAACCCCTTGCACACTGGGACAGACATTCATATGCATGTAGCCGAAAAAGACTTGAGCCCATCAACCTCCAAGTAGCACTAGAGGGTAGATTTAGATTGGATATCAGGAAAAAATTCTTTACTGTGAGGGTGGTGAGGCACTGGAACAGGTTGCCCAGGGAGGTTGTGGAGTGTTCAAGGTCAGGCTGGATGGGGCTTTGAGCAACCTGGTCTAGCAGGAGGTGTCCCTGCCCATGGCAGGGGGGGTTAGAACTAGATGATCTTTAAGGTCCCTTCCAACCCGAACCATTCTGTAATTCTGTGATTATTCATGTTTTTCTTTCTCTCGTCTGTGCTGTCCTTTTTCAGGGCTTCCTCACTGCAACTTATTTTCCTTTGTACATTGTATATCTTTTTCAGGTAAGATATTTAGATTTGGGTATGTTAGTCAGCTTTTATGGTACTTAGCTCCATAGGACCTTCTGGTGAGGCAAATCAAGCTGCTTGCTGTGGTGGTTTTGTTTATCCCTGTTATAAGCCTTAAGCGTGGTGTGACGGGTGTGTATGGCGGGTAGTGGGACAAGCCAGTTGGGAACATGCAGCGTGGGAGAGGGATGCTGCTGCTGGGAATATTTCATCCACCATTCATGGGAAAAAAGGTCACCGAGACCGCGCCATAAAGTGGATGAATTGCCCAGGCAAGATATACAGAGGCCAAAGGTCACACATTAAGTATCTCTGATCTGAACAGGCAACACAAATCACCCTATGAGCTCCCTCCGAGAGGCAGTTCGGAGAGATGAGGTGCAGCCCTTCTTGTTGGATGGGTCTGCCCTGGCAGGCTCGGTGGGATCGGCATGCTGGGTGAGCTTTGCTTTCCAGGGCAAGCTGTGTTTCCAGGCAGGAGAGCAGTATGGAAAAAGGTTTTAGGAGGAGATCAGCAGAAGGGTGCAATGTATGTGGGACACTAGATTCAGTGGCAGAATAAGAGGGTTACCAAGATGATTAGGGGACTGGAATATCTCTCTTATGAGGAAAGGCTGAGGGATTTGGGTCTCTTCAGTCTGGAAAAAAGACGGCTGAGGGGGGATCTTATCAACGCTTATAAATACTTAAAGGGTGGGTGTCAGGAGGACGGGGCCAGGCTCTTTGCAGTGGTGCTCGGCAACAGGACAAGAAGTAACGGGCACAAACTTGAACATAGGAAGTTCTACCTAAACATGAGGAGGAACTTCTTTACTTTGAGGGTGGCACAGCCCTGGCACAGGCTGCCCAGAGAGGTGGTGGAGTCTCTGTCTCTGGAGACATACAGCCCTGGCACAGGCTGCCCAGAGAGGTGGTGGAGTCTCTGTCTCTGGAGACATTCAAAACCCACCTGGACGCGTTCCTGTGCCACCTGCTCTGGGTGACCCTGCTCTGCAGGGGGGTTGGACTAGGTAATCTTTGAAGATTCCTTCCAACCCCTACCATTCTGTGATTCTGTGAAAATGAAGGTATAGGAGGGAGGGAGTACAGGGAAATGGGAACGCAAATGAGCATATAGTTGAAAATGTAGAGAGCCCTGGAGGGGAGACAGGAAAGACTGAGTTTGGTAGAGGAGACCAACAAGGTGCTCCAAAGAAAGGAACAATAAACACTGTGTAGCAGGTAAGGAAAATATAATTCTGTCATAATTTTTAGCCTCTTTTCCCTCCAAACGCAGATGTCTCTACAACTATGTGCAAGTTTGTATACATCTATATGTCTATGTCCATGCATGTATATGTAAATAAAACACTCTTTTTATGAAATTCAATTAATGGGGGTTCTGTATATCCTAAATTTTATTTTTCTTTTGACGCGGGAAAATTCCCTTAGGCTACCAACATCAGCTGCTTTCTGTTACGCTGCCATCTGTTATGTAAAATAACTAGAATTCCTTTTTTCTCTTTCCCCGGTGGCTTTCCTGTTTTTCAGCTTTGGTCAGCTCTGGTTAGTTTTGTCTTTTTAGCTTTCTTTTATGATGCAAAATAGCCTTTAACTTGTTACATAAATAAAATATTGCAAAGTAGGATAAAAGGATTTATCTCTCCATATAAAATATGTCAAATCTATCTATGTTAGTCATCTGAGAAATACCCTTTGCTTTGCTTTCTAGTTGCTGATTTAAGTCACAATATATTCCAAGGTGTCTGTGGCATTTATGATGGGAGTTGTAGCAAGTCCACTCTGGCGGTATAGTGGTATACTTCAGATTGGAATCCAGATTCAGATTTTAAAACATCTTTGAAATGCAGATGTGATTCAGTCAAGGGTTTTGATTTAGATTTTTCATTCATTTAAGATCCAATACACAAATTATTGAGCCAAGAACTAAATATCCATAATATTTATACTGCTAGTGCTTAACAGGGTACACCATAGATGGCTTTGAAGCCTTTGGAGGCTTGTTAGGTTGACATGGACTTTGAAAATATGTGAAATGCACCGTAAAACAGAGTGCATAGTTGTACTGTTATTTTATTTTAATTATTTTTTTAAAATTAGAACCTTTTTTTTTTTGGTGACCCTTCAATAAGGTTAGGGTAAAGCCTCTGCACATCTTCCTGTGTAGCCTGTACATTCACCCGTTCTTTAAACTGAAGAAATATTCACTACACATGTAGAAAATTCAATTTATATCTGACCAAGGGGCTTTTACAGACAAATGATTTTTCTGCAGGTTGTCAGGCAGCTGTATTAAGACCAGGATTCAATAGTCTGTATTGCCCTCAGAAGACAACAACCGCTGTGATGTGATGCCTGTCCCTCTGGCTCACCTTCCCCATGGGAGCCTGTGCAGCTCCCTCTGTTCCCTCAGCTGCTGGAAACGATCTTGGAGTTTACAAACTCTCTGTGTCGCAAATGTCACTTTATAAACATAAGGGGAGGGGAGGCTTTCCCATTTTTTAGCTTCGATTTTGAGCTAGATTTCCAGGAGGAGGGAAACTGTGATGGCACGGGACCAGCCACTTGACCCTCTGTGGTTTTAAAAGTAGGGGCAGTGAGAGAAGAGTTGTTCACTGCCTGGTGAGAAATAGTTCTCTAGATGTGAACTTCTGTGGGGGAACTGGGAGGGAAGGGGCTGTGGTTGCCTCTTGGAGCTGATCGGGGAGAAGCAGTGAGGGAACGACAGGAACTGCTCTCATCTGGGACTGTTGTATCTGCTGGACTCCAGCAGACGAGCTGGTGAAAATGGTACGGCATTCACATAAACTTTATTGTTTCCTAAACCATCTGAACATCTTTTTTTTTCAGGCTTTGACATGAAAAGCGACAAAACCCATGCAAAGCCTGCCTGTCTCTGGGTGTAAGCGCTAACTTGCCATGTGCTCCTGTAGATGCACCTCCTGTGGCTCCACAAACTCGCCACCTTCCCTGGACAACTCTCAGTGTATTTAAATGGTCAGGATGTCCTACCTGGGAGCTGTGAGTGTCCTAAGGGCCAGCAGCAATGGGTTTGTGAGCCTCTGCTTCCATGAAGGATTAAGAGACAGGGATGATGGATCTCATACCACTTAAATTCAGACGTAAAATTCATCACCTGCCTCAGCTGCTTTTCTGGGCATCCTGTACAGTCATTAGAGGGAAAATAGGAAGCTGCAAGAAACTTTTCTTCCAAGCTTTGATATTTCCCTTTCTATGGGAAAAATAGCCCCTCAGAGCGCTCCTTTGACAGTACAGATGGCAGAGAGAGCCTAAACCCAACTTTTTACACATTGAAATTTAGATGAAGATGATTCCACCTGGAGTCTGTGCCTGACATGTCCCAGGAGGAGTCTTAGTGAGACACAGCAAAGCTGAAAGCTGGTGAGCAGCGACCTGAGACTCATCACAGTGGGCTGGGAGGTGTCCCAATATGGGGATGCTGACCTGGTCAGTGGCACCACCACAGACCCAACCAAACTTGCTTAAATTCACTGTCATATGCCCGCCACAGATCGAACCAAAAGCAGCTCCACAGAGATGGTCACTGTCAATCAATAAGGTCCCCCGCAGCAAATAAGCGGTGTGTTTTAGAGGTTTCTCAGCAAGAGCATTCAGCGCGGAGGTGTGCTCGCTGTGCGGGGAATTACCCACCACGGTCTTGTAGCAACACGACGGTAGACTGAAGACACTTCCCTCTCTTGTAAGACAACACGCTTTCTTGGATGACTTGAGGAATTTGGCAATAAATAACGGCTTTGAGCATTACACTTTTAAGGCTACTAAATATGGGGAAAAAATGACAAATATACAGTTTTTACTCTGTGCAAGCCCTCTAAGAAGGGCCTACATATCACGTATTTACTGAATGATTTTACAGGAGTTCTCCAGTCAGGAACCTGCAGGAAAGCTGTAACCCAAGCCACAGAGCAGTGGAGTTTGCTCCATGAGATGTGCCTTTTGGGGGTTCAAAGGGAGTTTAGAGAGATTTCTACATTAGGAAATTTGAGCTGGGACAAGAAAAAAAACCCTCTTTCTGTTACATGACAGATGCACTGAGAACTACGATGAGTTGCTGAAGCTCTTCAGTCATGACAGCACGTTCAGTATCACTAACAGAAACAAGGAATTACCAGTGGGGAAAAAAAAACCCAATAACTCATCCTGTCTGTCACTTTAGAATGATATATACTTGGATTGCTTCCTCCTCCACTGACTTGCAGCCACCTTCAGGGATGGGACAAGTGCAGCTGTTCAAACAGCGTGCAGCAACCCTAAACCATGCAAAGAAGCAGAGAGATTTATCATCACTCTCCATCTGCAAGGAATCCTAGGAAGACAGTTGAAATTACTTTGCATCCCCAAAATACTGCATCTCTCCTGACAAAAATATGCCAAAGTATCTTTAGCGTCCAAGCATATTTGACTCCTTTGTCTTACGACCACCAAAGCAAGGGCCCACCATTGCATATCTCACGGAAGGAGCAATATTTACTTTTCAGCTCAATTTTGATAAATTAAGAACAAGCGAGTGTTTTGACTGAAGAAGTATCATTTAACGGGACTACTGAAAAAAACTTTTTCTGAATTTTATTTTTTTCCTACTCTCTCTAAAAATGCAGAGAAGGTGAAAAAGATGGAGATCTGGGCAAAACTCCTCTTGTTTATGGTCATTTCTGACTCTCCTGTGGATACATTACTTGATGATCTTCTCTGCAACCATTATTTTTTCTGCCAAAAGAAGGTGGAATAGTCATTCCCATGTGATTATTTTCAGGAAATACTTGAAGATACCTTAGGAGTATTTATCTAACCATGAAAAGAAGCTGTGCTAGTTGTGTTAAAGAGCCAGAACTATGTTGAGAAGCGCACTACAAAGGAGATGTACATGATTATACAGATAACACATTGTACTGGAAACTTTTGCAATCAGTTTAGCTGAAACTCAGACAGTGTTCTGGGCTGGCAGGGCTTCACTGATTTGTTCAGGGTGCAGGGCTGGCTCCAGAGCCCTGAAAGCATGAAGAAAATCACAAGCAGGGCAGCTCTTTGCTGTATCTGCGTGACCCAGACACGTTGTGCTAGTGATACCTATCGTACATATTACACAAGTAAAGGGTAGGCTCCTACAACTGGGCTTTGGATCTCTCACACAGGCTCTCCAACACTGAAGCACAGCAGCTGAGAGTGAAAAGCTATCTGAGGCTTCACGCATCTTTAATTTTGGACAATGAAGCCTCCCTCTCTGTTTGACAGATCCAGTGTTGCTCCTGGCGTGGATTTAAGCAGCTGTAATGTCAAGGATTTACAAAAATTCAAGCAGTGGAATATAGCCGAGGGCTCCAGCAAGCACGGTTTAAATGTTATAATTAGGCATTTACTTACATGTTTCTTTCTGCAAATTATATTACCTGTTTTTTCACACATACTTACAACTTTTGTTAGGGGAGGCATAAGGCACTACTGTAAGACCTATTGAAATATTCAATCTACATTTAAAATGCTGTATTAGTAAAGCCAACAATTCAAGCATTTATTAGAAATGCATTTTTCAGACCTTTATGTGCAACTGGGAGTTGTTTACTACCAGCCAGATCCGTTGGACCTTACATGTTCCTCAGGCATGGCCTGCAGAAGATCAGCCTGGAAGTGCGGAAGAGCAGGGTTGTCCTGGCTGACCAGCCCACTGTCTGCTGGTGACTTTGCTCCCTCCCTTAGCCTTCATCCCTCTTGTCTACCTGGGCTGCAAGCTCTCTGGAGGAGGGACTCTTCCTCACTCGCTTCACACAAAGTAGTCCCAATGTAGACTGAGATCTGTGGGCAGTACTATAACATATATCTATATAATATTTTCAGAGGAATAACAAGACATTTGGAAGCAGGAATTACCTGCTTTTCCTCTTTGAGCTCCCTGCAATAAGAGCTGCTTACCAAGCCACCAGGAGCCAACAGGTCTTCTTGTCCTTTTTCCCTTCTCACCCTGACCTACCTACAGCTCTAAAATTTCAGGATATGATATTCCTAGTTGCGTTGAACCTTTACTTTCTGACAGACAAAAATCTGGGTACTATCTCTGAAAGGCTGGCTCACAGCAGGAAAAAAAACTTCACAGGAGGTCTACTCTTCCAGATTAATTCCTCCCAATTCTTCTAATTTTTGAGGTCAGGAAATTATATCAGGATATTATATAACACAAACAAAACATGGTTTAAAGGGGTAACTTAGATTGAATAAATATCTTTCCTGTTAGGATGCTCATGATGAAAACTGCAAATGGCTGTCGAGGGCGGCCCTTCACCTGGGGCTGTGCTTGGCCTGAGTACTCTTCAAAAAAACAGCTCACCTACAGCCTTACAAAAGATGCTGAATCTGAAGTAGGTAGGAAATAGCCGCCATACAAATGTGCCATGTGATTTTTAAAACTATTGCTGGTAGATATTTCTACAAAGAACTGCAGATATGATGGAAGTCAATGTAAAGGAAACCACCCTGTGGATCAGCATTTTCACTTCTGTCGTTGGGGGTACAAGATGTAAATGCCTTCGGCTTCCAGCTACAGTATTTACCAGTACCTGCCACTTTATATATATAAAAGTGGATGTTTGGGCTAGCACATTGTCTTAATTTCTCCAAGCAAACCTTCGAGCAGCACCGTAAGCACCACAAGCCCAAAGGCTGAGCAGCCGTGGCTGCTGGTGGGTGTCCAGGCACTGCCCCAGCCCCGGCCAGGACACCAGCGTCCCCTGCTTTGGTGCCCAGCTCCTCCGGAGCAGCCACAGGGTATTTATCACTTGCGATTGACCTACCTCGGTTTCCCACCTCTGAGCAATATATGCTGCTCTCTGCAGAATACATAAGTCAAGAACAACTCGTTCTCAGTTATTATGGCAGCCAAAAGATGCTAGAAAGGAAATCTAAGTTATTTCAATTCTTTCTGTGCAATTGGTTCAGCTTCAGACAGGAGAGAAACATGCAGCGGCAAGTCTAACTGTGAATGGGTTTAGGGAGGGTGAATCCGTGGGTGTGACTATGTCATCCAGTGTACCCAAGTTCACAAAACAGCCCTGTGAGCCTGAGAAAAAAGGCAGAGAAAGAGAGAGACAGAGAGAAGGAGAGAAGAAAAGGTGGGGGGGGT
>VWZL01000433.1:258129-286130 GCA_013396915.1 Stercorarius parasiticus | reverse complement strand
AAACACACAAAAAAGAAAAAAGAGAAAAGAAAAAAGAAAGAACAGAGGAAGGGAGTGAAATATATATGTCTTGTTTATAAATTATGACTTTCCATATAGCCTCATTTTTATCACTGAGTCAAAATATGATATTTAACCTAAAAATGTACTTAGGAAGTGAAACACAGCAAATAGCATAATGCTGGAAATATAATCAGAGGCAGCAGTAAACTGAAATGGCTGAAGGGCAGGCAGACAGCTCTGCAGACTAGCACCAAACAACACTCCATCCCCAAACATCGAGGGACAATATCAAGCCAAATTAATATCTCTGAACAACTTTTGCTCTCAAAGTGTTCAAATCCATATCTGACCCCTGCTGGCCAGGTTTTTCTAGTCTCTTTACATGATCCATTTAGAGAACACCAGACGCCAGCTTCCCAGGCATGGCTGAGGCTGGTAAGTGATATTTTGCATATGGCTAATTTGGTTCCTCTCTCAGTGAGGGAACTACAGCAAGTTTTTAAGCAACTGAGGAATCCAACCACTCTTTCTAACTGTTTTCCAAACCCTGAGCAGACACCAGTACTTTGGAAGGTAGCGTTTGGCTGAGTGAGGTATATGACCGGTCTCCCAAGAGATACCCAGGCGGGGTGGCCTTGTTTCGCTCGCCTGCCTGGGAACTCCCCAGGTCATGTTTCCCACGGACTAACACACCTTACTGCCACCCAGCCACCGGGACAGCTACGACTGCGTTGACAGAAAAAACCCCCACCTTTCGCTCACAGAATACTTTGTGGCCAGGCTATTATTAACACAGATTTTTCGTGTTCACATTCTTGCTGTGTTTATATAAAGCAGAATTTACTTTACTTGCTTGTTTTAAACTTTTAGGAAGTGCAGAGACAACATGCCTGCATAGGAACATGCCGGACTGGCCATCAAAGAGGGATGAGTTCTCCTCTTTGACTGTAAAACTGCATTCAAAATGCATGTGACAGATAGTTTATTCATTAATACATCACTGAGAGGCATTCACACACTGGGTATGCTGCAGGGACCTGGGACAGCACAAATAAACCACTGTGGGATGCATATTGCAGAGGTACAAGTCTCCACAAACGTCCCGACCTTGTGCTCAGCCCTCACCGAGAGCCATCGCCTCGTGGGGCCTGCAGAAGTGTCCCTCCTCCTGGGCGCACCCCGTCTCTTCAGAAATAATAACCATATAATTTCATGTGAACATCTGACAATGACAGCCACATCGACAATAATCACAGGCAGTCTCTGTAAGTAGTTTCAGGCACAACTTGTAGCATTCCTCAGAATCACCAAGTCCTGTTTTAATGGGAGAGTTTGAGAGCTCTTGTGCTATAATATGAAGTGTATTGTGCACAGGAATCAACGGCTTCACATGAACTTAAATGTACTTTCTTCTTCCAAGCATCAATATGTATTATGGTCGGGTTTGCACTGTAATCCCTGGCTAGCCACAAAAACCTGTAGACTTTTAGATGCTTGTCCCCTGTTAATGAGCCCACAAGACTGATTTCTTGGTGTTATGACATCAATGAGACCTCATATTTACATGGGAAAAATCACCAGCAGGAAATAGCAGCTCGAGTCAAGTCCTGAAATCCTTTCCTGAGCAGAAACTCTGATGAAAATCAGTAGGACCAAAGACGTAAGGATCGCTCACGTAAAAGTTTCACGGCTCTTCTTTCAATCTACATATCTAAAAAATTCCTGTTAAAATGCGTCAGATCAGTTTGCTTTGTGTCTTCTCCTGCCGGCATGAAAAATGCCTTGATGATTGCAAAATCACAGTCCTTCAAAGAATAGCTCTGATTTGACTTAAAAAAATTCATAATGCTGGCTTAGCCACATAGACTACACTTGCCTTTGGGACGAATGAGATACTTTCTGACTATCAAGCTGAAATCCATGCAGCAGTTCTCAGATTTTAATGAGCAGAAAATCTTTGTTGGGAAGACAGGTTAGACTTGATTTATTTTTTTTTAACATGAGAAAATACTGTCAGTAGCAGTGGGAAGGAATCAACATGTGTTCACTGGTTACAGCAGTTACAAGATCTTGTATGTGAAAAAAGGATTAGAGCAGCATGGGTTTCACCTTTTGTAGACCTGGAAAATTTAGTTACACGTTCATATTGGTGAGCAAATGCCATGAGCTGATCCCGCTCCTATCGACATTGAAGGGAATTTCGTCATTCATTTTCTAAGGAACAATTCTTATTTATTTTCTTTATTCCATACGCAAGAATCTTAGCAGAGCAGCTCAGGGATTTAACTTTGCAACATGCAACATTATAAGACGGACAGTGGAGACGACCTGATTTTAAAGATGCTTCTTAGTATAGGCACTCCTATAGGAACAGAGAATGGAGCCTACTGTGTAGGTAGCAGACAGCCATGGAAATCAAGGACCACAGACTGAATTTAAGGGTGGCAATATGAGCTCCTAGCATAAAGCAAAAGGGGATAATGTGATTCATGGATGTATGAACAAGGAAGTACTGAGTAGGAGTGGGGAGCTGATCTTATCTCTCCCCACTGCTCTGGTAAGACTAATATTGGCATAGTGCTAGAAGTTCTGGTGCCCGTATTTTAAATGGGAAAAGTTGGAGACAGGTCAAAGAGAGGATGAGAGAAAATGTCTCTCTCTACTGAAAGCCTGGAAGGGATCTCTCTGCTTACCTTATCAAAAACATGGAGACATGACTTGATTAAAGTGTACAAGTACGACCACAACAACATAATACTGTATGCAAAAGAACTCCTTCATCTAGTGGAGAAAGCATAGCAGGAATCAACGGCTAGAAGCTGAAGCCAAACAAATTCATACAAAGAAACCCAGGCATGCATTATTAATAGTAAGAGCAATTAATCCTGGGAACTACTTACCAAAAAGTAGGGTTGGATTCTGTGTCTCTTGATGTTTTCAGATCAAGATTGGATGTCTTCCTAGTAGAGATGCCCTAGGCAAACCCCTATGAAAGGGAAGCAAGGTGAGACACAATAGTCCATGATACACCATCAGACCAGTTGACTGGATGGTCCAGTTGTTTCTACTCACTGCCTCTATCTCTGCTAGTAAATTAAAGTGTCAGGACCCAGGCCCGGACTGCAGAACATGATCACCTATGATATTAAATTGTTAGAATAGTCCCTCACATGCTGTTGGCCTGGGTCAACTAACCCTCTCCCAGACACACTTAGCACAGTTGGGAAATGAGCATAGTCCAGGGCTACAGGAAATTTGGACGTAGGCACCCTATTTTGGAGCGGACAGGAATGTAGTGGTGGTACATGCTGACCAGAACACCCTTTGGTTGGTAAAATCCAGTTTTGCCTGTATTACCTGCAAAGGCTTGAGTCGGCTACGGCTGCACAAGGTTCAACGCCAAGAGAAATGCCTGTGAATCAGATATTCCAGAGCCGCCTCCAAGTAGGTGGAATGTTGTTGACACACTCACAGCTTTGATGAGCCCTAAAAGGGAAAAAGGAAGAATGTTTTGACATATTTTGAATATTCAGAAAGGATAATTGTTTCCTGCCGTAACTGACATTCCATGGGAGTAGTGTATTCCTGCTGGTCATGTCCATACTAGATAGAGATGTTGAAGCAGTGCTTCCCACACAACCCTTGCAATTAGGCAACACAGAGCCTGATAACTGGTATCTTTTAAATGTCAACATAGCTTCCTATTTCAGTGCTCACTCGGTGCTCATTAGCAGCATTGAGTTAATGTGTTTTGTTGCTGACGGTGATGATGTACAGGGACCCAACTGCTACCCCTCGATGTCTGCTATAATAGGAAAAAAAGGAGTACAAGTTCATTACAAGATTTAGTATCCCATCTCAGGGACACCAGAAGGATGCTCTTCAGTGTTTCCAAATCCTGGAAGCATTTCTTGCCTTCTGAATGTTAAACAGATACTAACCCACAGGCTTTTTATAGAAGAAAAAATCCCATTTACTCTAACTCTAAAGTTTTAGCTGGCTCTAAACAATTTCTACAATGAAATTGCATCTATCTGGCAGCACAGTAAATATTGTATGGGCCATAAAGACAGTTGGGCAGTAGCTGCTGGGCTACCACTGTGTGAATCAGATGTCCCTAACACATAGTTTGTTTTGTTGGGAGACATGGGACAAAAGACTGGCATTATAGCAAGCCTCTCCGTAAAGACTTCCAGACTTCATCTCCATAAATCAACCAACATGGAACCCCTAAGACAAAACAAAATTGTATTATCCTTTCTTGTAGTTGAAGAAATGAACAGAACAGAAAGGCTAGGTGCTTTTGGTTCACAAGATGTCCAAAGAGAACCGAAGGGCAGGTCTCCATTGCAGGTCACTGTGCAGAGACATCATGCAGCTTTATGCGTGCTGCATACCTCCAAAACAGATGTTTTCCTCCAAGCTGAGTACCACAGTGCCAGGACTAACTCAACAGACAGTATCTGAATGAGAGAGTTTAGCACCAGTTCACAGATCTCCACAAAACACCCAAACCGGCCTTGTGCTCTGTGTGTATCACAAGACTCTCTTGCCCAAGAAAACTGAGCAATTCTGAGTCTCTCTGAGACTCACCGAAAGAGCGCTACAGCTGCAGCAAGGCAATGCAAAAAGACCCTTTTCAATTCTCTTCTGCAAGCCTAAAGACCCTATGCTGACAACAAGGTCATCTATCTCAGATCAAGGTTTATTATTTTTGTGAAACTCAGATCACTCAACACCTGGACGCAATTTCCTAAGCATCTGCATTTTTACAATGTGAAGCCAAGGTGGGATGAAAGGGCAAAACCCAGTCAGCTCTCAGAAAACCTGGTATTCCTGGGCTTTGCAAGTTTGCCTTAGCTGAGTAAAGTTGTCATTTGCAGGGTATCCCTGAAAAGCTACTGGTTCAATTGAAGCAACGCTGTGGTTGGCATTCTCTCTTCATTATAAAGAACACCCAGATTTTAGAAAATTTCAGTCACATTTCATCCTGGCCTTAAAAAATTATGTTGTCATAAAAAGTGGATGTAACCCTGAAAAGCAGCACTATGAACAGAAGATAAAAATATACTAGTAAAGTGTAGAGAGGCCCATGTGTTGGCCATCACTCATCTCCAACCTGGGCCAGCTTGCACTCTTGCAGTCACAGCTCAGGCATGGTTCTGGAGCTGGGCCATTCCCAATGGGCATTTTGGATGCAGCAACTCAGTTTTGGGGAGAAGGTTGCTTACCTGTGCAGCCATGAGCCATGCCACAACTCCAGACCATGGGGCAGAAAGCAGTCCTTGAACCATTTTTTATTCACAGTGGTGCCATATCAGGATTTATCTTGCTGGGACAAGAGAGAACAAGAACACATGAGGCTCTCAGCAGCACTGCAGGTATCAGGACTTAGCAGAAGGCAGTGAGTTACTGTAAAAAAGTCAAGATTCAATTTAGGGCACTAAGTTGGGGTGTCTACATCTAGGTTTCAACACGTGAGGTAAAGGAGTTGTTCTGTTTTTATCGCCTGAGACCTTGGTACCCTCTCTGGCTTCTGGACAACAGTGCAAAAGGCTTTGGGTCTTTTCTGTGCTGTGTCATTTCTCCCAGCACCACATAAAAGTCTTGTGCACCCCAGGACATGTGTCTGAGCCCATAGCTATGGGGACTGGCGACCTGAATCGCTTGCTGGGCTTCATTGGCTGTATTGAAGACCTCTCCACTGACCATGATGGTCTCATATGTAAAATGCATACTAGGTGTGGTTTCCATGTAGACACTGAAGTTCAGGAGTCTTAATATAGAGGTGAAATGTACTCCAACTTTCTAAAGGATTAATCTTTAAAACCCTAACAAATTTCATGAATTTAAAAAGACAGACAAATCAAACCATATATTGGTCTTAATTAAGATAATTATGAAGAAAAAATCAGAATACTACTCTTATTTGTTCTATTTGAAGCATAGAGAGGTACATATATCAAGGGCTACCAGTGTTGATTTCCATACTTTGTATTACTCTTCATCCTGCCATTCTCGGTACTGAAACTTTGTCTATATGAGCTGGTATTGCATTTTTAGAGAAGGTCATGGATGGATTACATCTGTGGATGCAGCACTGGTCTCTAATGTTTTTTAATATTTTTTTGGAGCATAGAAAGCAAAAGTGGTAATAAATTCCCAGGTCATATCTAGCCTGCTACCACCCTCCCTACAACAGGTGAGTCTTCTCAGATGCATATACTGCAACGTGAGAACTTCCAATAGAAGAAACAAAGGGGCAGTAGCAAGAAGAGAGAGGCTTGGCAAATGACTGAGTAAGAGACTTTACTGGGCATATTCCAACGTGCCAAAATGAGCCCAAATACATGACCTGACATCTGTCAGGATGTGTTCATGTCCACTATATGCTCAGTCTCGTGATGGACGCGTTATCAGGCAGAGGAGTCTGACTCAGAGATCTGTTCTCTACTCTGCTGTTGACAGTCTGCCACACCAAAGAATCACAGAATATCTGAAGTTGGAAGGGACCCATGGTGGGGTCATAGAATCATAGAATATATTGAGTTGGTGAGGGATCCTGGAAGCATCCCTCACCTCATCCTCGTCATCCCAATTTTTTGGTCTTGTCTGCTTACTTTTGTAACACTTTCAGCATGTGCTGCTAAGCTGGGTCCAGTTTTGAACTATGCCTCCTTGAAAACTGGAGCAACCCTGACTCAACCTCCCATTCGGAGACTTGGGAGACTAAATGACTCTCTCTGCACCCTGGATTAAGCATTGTTTTCCTAGTCACAGTAGCAAGCTTTAACAAAGTGTTTTAAACGAGCAGTACTTTATTAGAGGGAAGAGAGAGAAGGAACATAAGGAAGCATTAGTCTGGGAAACCTGAATTAACCTGAATAAGCCCTAGCCTTGCTCCTCAGCGTAGTTATTAAGGAGTTAGCCTGGGCCCAGCTTTCTGCTCGCAGCCATGATGGTGCCGATGGGATGGCTGCTGCCCTCCTCCCTACTCGCATTCCCCTTGGAGCACGCCTGTGCTTCAGGGATGGTTCAGTGGGGTGACTGGTCAGGCCATTTCCAGGGTTGTGAGTATCTCATGGACAATGATCCCAGCCTCAGTGCTGGAGCCCAGGCTAGGTAGATGCTCCCAGTTGCCTCAGAATGGTGCCCAATAGCCTCCATGCCACAGGATTTGCCATGGCCTGCTGTGGCTCATGCAGTACCACCTCTTGCTTACAGCCGGGGACTGGCTCCCGTCCTCACCTCCTCACCTTCTCAGGGCCATCCACTCGGAGCTCCTTCAGGAAGCTGGGGGTTGTTCTTCTCAAGGCTTGCCAATGGGGCCAGTGGACTCCACACCTTTTAAGATGCCCAGCCATCATTTTTACAAGCCTTCTGGGTGCAGCGGTTGTCTTCTACTATGTCTTTTCACTGTACCAAGGCCAAAAAAGGTAAAGCTTCTAGTTATTACTAATGTAAGTAACAATGACGGTTTCACTAATACAAAACTATATGGTCCGTGAGAGGATTATAACTCTACCAAATGGCCAAAAGTCATGGGAGTGCAAACAGGGAGGTGGACTGAAAAAAATAGTGTAGGTAGTGAACTGATGAAACCCTGGCCTCTTTGCAATGGAGAGTGTGGTTGATAACCATCACCCCTCTGACGCCCAAGAGGAGGGATGTGTGCTCAGGTACAGGGGGAGGCATGATGCAAATGGAGGGTAAGGAAAGGAAACACAGGGAACAACAAGAGGGAAAAAGGATGAGCAGGGCACATGATGTGAGATGGAGCAGGAGAGCAGGATGAGGCAGAGAAACAGCCGATCTGAGACACGGTAGAGCCGTTTCCTACCCACAGGGTTCCATCTTCCCTGAGGATACCCCTCTTTCTTCTTTCTCCCCCTTCAAGTCTTCACAACCAGCACACTCTGTGTCCATGGGGCTGCAGACCAGGACACCTCCTGTCTGGAGAGCCACAATGGCACCAGCGCCAGTGACATCCAAAAGAGCATGAAAATCCTTGTTTCTAACTGGTACCTCTACTCCTCCTTCCTCCGCATGCTTTGTCGCTGGTATTAGCCTTGAAGGTCCTTACAACAGGAACAAATTGCATTTGGTTCAGGTTTGCCAAGTGCTATTATATTTATTATTATTTGTATTTCTCCAAAGACATCCTACCAGGTCCCAGGATATATTCTCCCTCTTATTAAGTGCTACAGAAATTCCCTTCGAGCCGCCTCCCCTCCCGCTGCATACAGAGCAGCATGCACAGTGTTAACCGAGCTCTTCACAGCAGTCAAAGTTTTGAAAAATGGTCCATGGGCACCGTATCTTTCAGCACGTTTCCTCCTGCGTGGAGCCGGAGCGCACTGTGGGTGGCAGACGGCAGTGACATGGTACAACATTCGGGCTGGAGGATCGCTCATTTACATCGTGTGTCCCTTGGAGCCAGGAAACAACCAGTGGTGTTTCACCGGAGAAGAGAAACACCCGAGCAGGGTTGAGGATCATGTGGGACAAGGAGAAGGATGAACAGTCCTCAGCATCCATCACTGGGAGAGGCCGTCCTCAGGCATGGGACACACCAGCATCCTGAGGGACATCGGGCTGGAGCAGTGGTGCCATACTCACTGCAGCTGATAAGGAGGACCCGTGGCATGAAAGGGAGACTTTCCCTGTGGAAAAGCCCTGGTTCACATTAAAAAAAATAAAAATAAAAAATCAATCTGCTGCCGCATGAATAGCTTGGCTCTATTAAAACTTGTGCATGATTTTTGAGCACCCTCCTCATGGCTTAGGCACAAATTAAAGCATGCCCTGTCTTTGTTTTCCCATCATCTGTCCTCTCAGTACCACATCCAGCTGATATTTACTCATCCTTGCTTTATAAGGAAGGGCAAAGCACCCAAGAATTCAAGTGCATTGCACCAAAGATAATGCTTTTTTTAAAAAAAACAGTACAAAACCCCACCCTGGGTATGCACTGGAAGAGTCTCTCTACCTCCCTCAGGTGGAGATGAGATTTTGGGACTTTGCAATGCCAATCTGGCAGTTTGGGCTCCTGTCTCAAAAGGAGCTTTTTCATTAATTAAATCCTATTTAAATCTGCTTCTCTATCACCAGGAGAACAACTCTGGGCAAATCCTGCCTCTCTTCCTTCTGTAAATGACTGTGATGAGCTCACTCGTGTACTGGATCCATATTGCTTAAAGTTAGTAACAAGCAACTTAGTGAAATAAAATTAGCATTTTAGCCATTTATTTCTCAGATTCTCATTTCCTGATTTCTCTTTGTTATCTACGTAGGAGGAAAGCAAGTGAGATCTTCTTCATCTTTTCTGGCTGTGAGGCAATTAATTCCTCTTTTTAATTGTGAGGGTGTTCCGCCATAAATGGTTTAACTTCTACCCAGGTTGCCTTCTGTATCGCCCACTGCTTCTCAAAACCTCTAAGAAATATAATGTGTTATCGCTGCATGGGCTCCCTGACTCCCACACTGTGCTACCTCTGGAAAATACTCCCATGGGGATGCCTATTATATCAAGGGCTTTTTTAAATTACAGGGTCTTGAAGCAATCTTGCTCCCTGCCAGCCCTGATTACATCGCTGTGGGGACAGACAGGCGGCCGTTGTGTTGTCCCTGCCGAGGCTGTCCCTCTGCACCCTTCCCGTGGGGTCAAGGTGGCTTCAACCCCTGCCTGCCCCAGCAAGGCTGATTTTTGGGGAGCCATTTCATTTACTGCCCTTGTGACTGCTTCTTCCCTTGGCGAAATGTGAAAGGGAAAGAAATCACCCCACAAGTACCCCGGCAGCAAGAGAGGGTTAAAAGTTTCCTCCAGAAACCTTCTGTATCTAAAGATTGTGGTTAATATGAACTAAAATGGTTTGCTAGAACATGTGTATCACCTTTGGAGGGGGAAAAAAGGGAGAGATATTTGCTTAACACAGGAGAAATTTTTTCCACCAAGGTAGCTAACAGGTCTGTGTCAGGGGCCTTTGCCTAGACCAGAGTTCAAATGTCCTTTCTACGAATAGCTGGACATGACGACAGGGATGCGACCTTTAGTCTACCATCTAAATCTGAGTATAAAAAAAACTATGCCCTATTTATTCAGAGGTTGAACAAATAGTTAGAGGGGAAATTTTCGCTTGGGTTGAACCAAGAAACAGAAAATTGGGATTTCTGGAGAAAAGAAATACTTTTGTTACCATTTACCATCTACCATATTTTTGATCTAAACCAAAATGTTTTAAGACCTGTTGGGGAGATAGAAATTAACCCTTCAAAGGCTTGCTTTTGTAAACTTAGTATAATTTTAAACTTCAAGATGCCTTTCTACAATGAAAAGTGAAAAGTTACCTTTGGCAAATGCCAGGAAGAAATACCGAAGTAATATTTTCAAAAAATATGCCTCCCTTTTGAGGGTCAATATTTTTGTCCAGACTTAACACAGGCCTATAAATAGATTTGGTCGTTCTAAAGGTGATGGGTTTTTGTCAGGGAAAAAATATACTGTTTGTAAAATTAAACATAAAAAAGCTTCCACATTCTCTCACCACACCTGGAATAAGCACCTTGACCATTTGGCTACGCTGGAGTAGATGAGGGACTTCTCCTTCACCCATATTCTTTTTTCATCTCTAAAAGTAGTGATTTCCTCCTGTGGTGAAACAAGGAATCAGTTTTCTGGTCAGAGCTCTGTGCCCTGTCTCCCAGGGGAAGGTGAACTCCATTGAAAACCTGCTTTCCCAGTAAATTCTTGACCAACACATGGGAGCAGTTTAGGAACGGGAGCGCTGCCAGCAAGCCCACAAGCACTTCCCAGTCCTCTGGCATCCCACCAGGCTGCTGACAGAGGAGGAGGTGGCAGAGGAATTGTCTAAGACTGTGGCACGTCTCTTGTGGACTAACTCCAGAGGAAGAACAGGCCAAAATGATCCTCCAGGTTCGAGGCTTTTACTGTTCAAAGCAGAGAAAAAACCACTAATGAACGACTTTTGGTGAGCTAAGTATCAGGGCATGTACCTGTGGGTAAACGCGTGTTTAATTTCTGGAGCTGGCTATCAGTTACACTATTGTGAGTAATATCAGCCGGATTATGACTATTCCGCCACTCCTGCAGACTCAGAGGATGGCAAGCCGAAATCGCTGCCCTTATCTGTTCTGCCTGTTTGCTCTTGTGAAAAGCGAGGGACGGGTTTTCGCGTGGGACAGGTTTTCGAGCGGGGCAGGTTTTCGAGGGCTCCTTGTCAACAGCTGTAACTGCTTTCAGCGCAGCTCACGCCCAGTGGCAGGTCAGCGAGCATTATTGTCACTTCCCTTGGAAATGTACTGAGAAACGCCGGGGATGAGGTTTTATGCAACGCAACGATGCGGTGCAGCGCTCCGCGGGCCATTTGCTGGACCTTGTGATTCAGGCCAGCATGGAGCAGCAAGGTTCCTGTATTAAAAGCTCACTCCTGCCTCTACGTTATCGTCGAAACAAAAAAGTTTTACGTGATCTCAGCATCAGGCACGGCGGTTTTCGATGGCAGCGTGGTGCACTGACGCACTTGGGAGCTCAGTTTCACAGCCAATGCATGGGCTGTAAATTCCCACCAAAAAAACCAGGCTTTCCCTATATTTATAGGGCCAGGGTGTTGCCATGCATACGATTCTATTTTTAGATTTTACAACAGTTCCCTTCTGTGGGCAGAAAACTTATTTCCCCCCCAAAATAAATACTACGAAACCAAAATAAATGCCAAGGGAATGCTGCCTTCAATATAAATTGCTTAATTTCTGGCTCCATAACTGGTACCTCGGTTGTATAATAACCACTGAGTCAGAACATGACCCTGAATGCTCGGTCGTTACCTGCCGAGGTGTCGTGGGGAAAGCGGAGGCTCATCTCCCCAGCTGCTAATTCTCCAAAGTGCCCAGTGAAGTATAACATATGAAAGGGCAGGACTAAGCTTTACATCATTTTTTAATTCAACGACTCATTCATTCAAATAAGATTTACGAAGACATTATGCAATTTTGCTGTACGCAGTCATCAGGGGTGTGTAATGAATATCTAATTCGCAGGCTGGGAGATTTAATTGGATGTAGATCATCTTATGACCATGGTCAGAAAGCCAACAGGGACTGCGCACCAAATAAGCTTATAACAAAACGTGTTAAAGTCTCTGACTCAGTTGTTGTCTTATATAAAAGAGAAATGTTAGAGAATTGTGAAACCTTGTGAATTATGCAAGGAGGGAGTTTAATTACTTTTATTGAATTTATAGATTTTTCTGCACTGCTAGTAGCTTTTAATTACTCATTACATTTTGAGCGCTTGAAAATCAGAAATAAGAACTGCAGGTAAATTTGTCCTTGATGCTGCTTTTAGAGTAACGGAAAATTAAACCTACTTATACAGGTTATTTTACAGTAATATTTTAATTCATACTTAATATAAGGAAAGAGAAAAAACAAGCAAACAAAAATCTTATTCACTCATTTCTTCCCGAAAACTTGTCAAAGAGATTAAATAAACATTTCCCAGCAATCACGTAACAGCATTTTTCCTTCTACTAGAAAGGTTCTCTCACTTTGAAAAACTCCAAATGTATTTATTTATGTTACCAAAGAGCGTTTCAGAAAGTTATAACACACACGCATCTATTTTCCAGCCTGCAGTTCACTGGGAATACTGCCATAGTTTCTTGCAAATGAAAGGTGGGGAAAAGATAAAAATATAATATTTATTGCTAAATGTATAAAAATCTAATAATAAAAACTTGACACATGGATTAATTGGAAGAAAAAGCTATTTCTTTCACACTTAAAAATTGAAAATGTACCATCAAGAGGGAAAAACAGAAACTTAAGTATGCCTCATTATCTTCCAAAGCTGTTCAGCCCTAATGGAGTGAAAGACACAGTGATTTGATTTTTTTTTACACGGACATCTGCAACCATTCATTTTATAGAAAATACCAGAAGAAAAACAAGTGAAAATGCATTTGATAATGACTCACGCTTCCATTTGTAAACACGGCACAAGCACTCGACACAAGGAAATGGAAGTCAGATCTGGGGAGTTATGGAAAGATACACAATGTACTTTAGCCCAGAAAATTGATGGTTATTTCAAGTAATGCTGACCCCAGTCTCCCCCGTCCCTTAACATAGTCATCTTGGCCATGGCAATGACAGTCACTGGACTTCACTGAATTGTCTATTACATTTGTGTTTCTACTATTGGGTTTAATTTACTTATTTGGTTTATTAGGAAGTTAACTAGTTGTGTGAAACTAAGAGTGGAGTTCAGGTGTCTGTGATTATCAATGCCAGTATTGCTCAATACTTGGGATTGCGTCTCCATTGATTTTGTCAACCAGCAGGGACAACAGAGCCTAAATTGTGGTAACGGGAAAAAAAGTCTCACATCAGTGTTCCTGTATTTTTACGGTTATCAGTTTCCACTCTGTCTGCACTCTGCACATCCTCAGGGTTGCAGCAATTCTTGCTGATGGCTGATCTCAGTTTAGTAATTTCATTTCTCCGCTTCTCATGTAGCACAGTGTTGGCACATATAAACAAAGCATGTCAATTTGATTTGAGTTTTTTGACATCTCCTCCAATGTCTTTACAGCGTGAGCACAACAATAATAAATCACCACCGTTATTTTTTGTTTGCACCCAAAAGCCTTGGCCAAGCTCAGTAGACGACCGCAGTAACTTCTTTCTGCAGAAAAGTGATGATTAGCTCTCTGCCACAAAGGTGCAAGATGACTATAACAAATACTTAGTAGAACATCAAGGTTTACTCCTGAAGCCAGGCTCCCCTGGTAGCCAGGAGGAGGTGACAGGACACAGATGGTGCTTTGGGGCTGGATGGCATGGTGGCATGGGCCAACACCGTGACGTGGGGACATGTGTGTGGAGTTTGCTAGTGCGAACACAGCCGATGAGGCCGGGCTTTCAGCTCCGCTTACCTACCCCCAGCAGTTTACAAACTAAGCCACAAATTACGGGAAGCTCACTCATCCCACCACCACATATTTATGCCGTCTTGCCACCCTAGAGTAAAGTTTTCAGCCAAGTGGTGAAGAATTTGATGCTAAAGGCCAAAGCAAAAAGAAAAAAAAAACAAACCAAGGGATAAGAGCCATTGCAGAAGAGCTGTGAATCCCATCAGTCTGCGGCTCCTCTTCCTCGCCTGCCCCAGTTTTGGGTTACACCGCGTGTGTGACTCAGCCGGGGAGAGAGAGCACTCGGAAGGGTTGGAAATAAATGTGTTTGGAGGAGGAAACTGAAGGAGGAATAGTGTTTTCTATAGGGGAACAGGGCGGTATACAGGATTGCATGGTGGAAATCCAACATAAGCCTCGTGCAAGTTTAACTGCTCTGATCCCCCACCACTGTCTGCTCATTCCTCAAGTAATTGAGGCTTCAGTTCAGCAAAGCGTTTAAGCTCAGGCTTCATTTTATGCTGTCAGTAAGTGCTTTGCTGAACAGGGGCTTAAAGTATCAAGCGTGCTGCATGAGATTTATCCTGCCTAATTTTAGACGTTTGCAGTGCAGATATCTACACCAGAGCTAGTGACCCCAGGCTCTCCTCATTATTAACGGGGAGAAATAAGCATTTCTGGGGTGCTGTTCATTAGGCCTACTCTACCCTAGAATGAGAAATACCATTCAGTAGATGTGTTTGCAAGCAGAGCTTAAAATAGCTAGATCAGATGTAAACATCTACAATCCAGGTACTTACATTCATAGTACCTGAACCACAACAACCTCTGATGACAGAGAAGTAGAAAAAAACAAACCAATTGGAAGGTATCAGGCAAACGCAAACTGAATTTTTATAGAGAAATAAAACTGAAAATTATTTTTGCAGTGAGAAAATTACAGCCTTAATTGTTTTAAGACCAACAGCGGAAGAAGAGAATAGGCCATTGTGATTCCCCTGTTTAAGGCATCATTTTTTTCATGCTTCCACTGTCTGAAATTGCTCCTCTGCCTCTGTCGATTATTGAGGGTTCCTGCTGACCAGACTGACTTTTAAAAAGCTGCAGCTAGATGAGATTAATCTCCTCTTGTGTCAGACGGGTATTTTTGGAGGAGGAATCCCAAACATTCAAGACATTTCTGCAGAGTTATTTGACTCAGAACTGGTTCCTCAGAACACTGAAGACTGCTGCTCTCCCTGCGTAGGCAACTGGGACGTGAACTTCTGGGAATTACTGCAAATATGGAAATGCCTGGAATCCCAGTGGAAATAGCTGCAAAACCTTTAATCCTTGTTATCTCTGAGAGCACATATTTTTGTTTGCTCAGTTACCAGTGGGAGAGGATGACCGATGAGCGTGTTGGGCAGTAAAGCATCGCACTGTTTCTCTGTCTGCTCGCCGCAGACCAACTCTGGGAAGATGCTGGTTCCTGGGCAAACACCACCGATCGGAAGAGCGTCAGTGGTCCTCGGTGTGCGGTGGTGGGGAGTCAGGGAATGTGTGGCAACTGCAAAAACAGCGGCAACAACTGCAGTTGTTGAAAGTACAACACAGCGGTAAAAACACTTCTGTTAAGGAGTTGGTGCTTAGTGTGGTCTGATGCCTGCAGCGAGAGGCAAGGACGCCCTTTCAAGCACTGAACTGAGGCAGTAAGTTAGGAGCGAAATCATTTGACATTTCCTTCTATGAACAGCGGAGACAGACAGCTCCGGAAAATAATTCATCCTATCCCAAGGAAAAGATTTAAAATTTGTGAGCTGAATCGCCCTCTGAATGCAGCAGCCTCTTTCTAACAGCAAGAAAGTCACCAGAACCTTAACTGAGATGGATAGTCCAGTCCTTAAATGTTACTAATATAAATTATGTGCTTCCTAGTGCTGGAAAAGTCTTTTTCTCTGCACTTCCATGACATTTACTGAAAAGAGGACTGTGCTGAGACTGCTGCCTCTATGTGCTATCAGAGGGCAGCTGATGACAGAGCTCTGGACTCCGTGAAACCTGCAGAGGGAAAATTCACGTACAGGACCACAACACGCCTTTCTCATTTGATGTTTAAAGCTTTCTGATTCTAACACACATTAGAGCTTCTACTGCAAGCAGTAGCCTGGGAGCTACATGGGGACCGAACCTGGTAAAGGGTTTATTTTACTTGGGGACAGATTCTGTCTGGGTGTTTTGTGGGACTCGAAGAAGAGGAAATGATTCACTGACAAAGGGGGGAACAGATGCCTTGACTCACAGTTTCCTGATCTAACCACTAGACAATTCCTTTAGCAATTCCTTAGTGCATCAAAAGGATGGAACAGTTGTCCTCAATTATACATCCAAGCTTACCATGCTGCCTATTGAGGGAAGATCTACAGGTTTTATTCTTCAAGTCTGTAGAAAAAGTGCCAAAATAAGAGTATTTGCCCAAACAATCTTGTATGCTAATGGAACCGAAGTGCCAAGTCTGCTGCACTGCTTTTCTCATATGTACAGGGCTGGGCGCATCAGGGTTGATATAGTCAAACCTCAATTAGTTCATAAAATTCCAAACATAACCGAACATATTTTTTGTGCTTAATTCTGTAAGATTCTGGATGATGGCTAAGAAACACAAAAGGATTTGGTCCACAGGAAAGCAAATTTAAGACATTACCGTTCCATTAAATCTTTCTGGAGTTTCACGTTCCTTCCAGTACATAGGATTTCTTTGTACCTATGGCCACTATAAATTGTTTCTAGATCATACAAGGATAATTGAAAGAGTGCTTTATGAGGCATGGATGCCAAAAAACATAATTACATTTAAGCCATCAGCTCTACTTGAGAGTCTTAAACTAAACTCCATTGCTACTAGATTGTCTCATATATGCTATTTCATTGATAAATGATTTCTCCTAAAAAGAAAATACACTGTTTTCAAAACCAGTTCGCTTTTGCTGACAAATCCGTAGACTCACTCCACAGAATCCTCTTGCAGGAAGTTTCAGATTCGTAGCCCAGGCAATGTTTCCCCCTGGCTGCCTTGCAGGCTGATTTTAGTTTTAGGACTGTGCCATCTGCTGTTAGAATTGCAAATTTCCCATGGTCTGCACAGTCCGCAACCGCCAGCTCCCATAGCCTGGCCGCCCATGACCGCGATTCGTTCCTATGTGAGGGACAGATGTTGTAGGGCGACTCTGTCTGCCATCCCCATCGGAGGCTTCAACCTTCCCAGGATCATTTATTCCACGGTTCTGAAGGGCTCTGATTTGGCACGGACATGTAAGGGCTACCCTTTGTCCCCGTTGCTCAGAAGTAATTTTATCAGTGGTGATATGACACACATAGGACGCAGGGCCATATTCTGCGATATTAAATTTTAATAGAAAATTGAACTTCCTTTCAGCTCTTCAGTTGTCTGAGCAGAGAAGGTGCACAGACAACTAAGGAACAGGCAATTTCAGCTTCCCAACGTATTTGCTAGCTCGAGGTACCATTGCAATTGCTGTGGAGTGAGGCTGTAGCTCCAGGTGAATTCAGCGGGAAGGGAAGCGGCATGTTGGAGACTGGCCCCACAAAACAGGGAGCAAAGGGCACCACAGCTTCTCAAGGGCAGGGAGAAGCCCTCAGCCACGTTGGGATGCTGGGTCTCAAAAAGTGGTTTAAACCCACGATACTTCTTAGGATGTCCCACGGCTTAAGTCTGCCAGTGCCTCTGCCTGATCTTGATGATGGGGCTACTGCTATCCCTGAGACTCCGGAAATCCACTTGCTCACATAAGTCTGTTCCCAAGGTGAGGGAAATATAGCCCAGTGGATCGCATTAGCCTTGACTGCTTTTGTCTGGGAGCTGTCTTGGCCTATGAGTTACTAATACAGTTATTCCAGCTGTGTTTCTAATCACACAGATGGACTCTCTTAGGTCTCACACAGCGTTCCTGTGCTCAGGGCTCCTAAGCCTCCATCTGACTTAGGGCTCTTATTTGGGCTCTGCTGGGCAAGAGATCTAGTTTTGTGGGTGATGCTCTGCTTTCAAGGCCTGATCTTGCAAAGAGTTATTTCCAGGCTTTTGCAATGGCATCTTAACAGCCTGTGATGCCAGATGTGTGCATTCACAGATAAGGTGGCATTGCCATCCCTGGAGGTATGTAAAAGATGGGTAGACGTGGTGCTTACTGACGTGGTTTAGTGGTGGTTTTGTCAGTGTTAGGTGGGTGGTTGGACTCGATGATCTGAAAGGTCCCTTCCAACCTAGACAATTCTATGATGATTCACGCAGGACCATGTATCGATGCATCACATGCCTGGTCCTTAAGGCATGTGCAGTACTGTCTGCTGGTGGCTTCACACAGCACAGAGTACCTCTTCGGGCAGTGCAGTGCAGACCTCCTCGCTAGTACCAAACAAGCCATTTCTTGATCTGGAAACAGCACAGGCACATCCCCATAGTACTGCAAATAACATAATTGGTCCTGTTGGGAGGCAAAGTGATTCAGGGTATATATTGTGCAGAGCTGGTACAGCTGCAGGGTAAGCAGTACCAGTGCAGTATATCAGGGCAGCATTTCACCCCACATTTGTGCATTTGGAGCAAGCTGTGATAGCTTTAATGTGGCAATGAATCATGTAGCTGAGACGTAAACTGAATGTCCTCCACTGGGAACCAGCATTTTTATCAGGGCTTGGACACAGCCAGCACATAGCAGGATTGGATCATCAGGTCATATTGAATTCCTAGTAAAAAAGTGCTAGCAAAGTTCAGTTTTCTGAAAAATTAGTTCTTGGGATAAACATCCTGCTCAGGTGAGTATTACTTCAGCTGGGGCTTAGATTGGTGCCATCTCCACCACATCCAAGTGCCCTCCCCTAAGTGCTGACTCGGCGGTGGTGGTTTGGTCAGCAGTGTGATAAATGAGTCTGAAAATTAGCTGCTGAGAATTGCAATAAAGTACTAGTTCCCATTCTTGGAGCTTGTTGAAGACTCTCATCATTTGTAGACTGGCATCTCAGAGGGGCTGCTTATGCATGAGAACGAGAGGATCGAGAACAAGGAATGAACTCCGACCACTGCCTTATATTATGCTTTAGTTCCTGTTGTTTATATGCTACAGGAATCACAGGGCTATTAAAAACTAGACTGAACAATAGAGATATTTGTTATTGAAACTGCATTACACACTTAACCACAAATGTCTCTTATCTGGCAACATGAAAGCAATACCACTTTGGGAAAACTGAAAATGACTGTGCATTTGAGTAGTCGGCTTCCTCACAAGGGTAACCCACATTCTCTGCAGGAGCATCGCCGAGCTCAAAGGTCTGCCAGGGAGGACTGGTCAGGGAAATCATCCCAAACCTATTTTCAATTTAAAAATTTCAACAAGGGGCATCTTCTTGGCAGTCACGGCAGAGTAGGCACGCTGTGCTCCGAACCCGTCCATGGCAGCTCAGGAAATCAGGTGGTTGGTATACAGGTGAGATCTCCTGGGGGACAAAGTCATATTTCAAGAGACACAACTGACCTGAAACTTTTTAATCCCGCTTCTGGTTCCATTATAATTACATCCTACTGCCTCACATCACTAGCATGTTTATCTACTGACACTGTTAGGAAAGGAAACATCTTACGTTTGAGACAAAGAATTATGTTAACAGTTAGTTAATAGGATTGTGTTACTGAGAGTTGTAAGACCTGGCATCTTTGGCATCTAGACTGTGTAATGAGCGGGGAGGTATATGGCTAGGCACCAACCAAGAAAGGTCAGCACACCACGCAAGAAGCTGCTTAAACAAGCCGGTTAGAAATACTAAGAGACTTATGCCTTAAATCCTGTTCTGCTTCAGGATTTAGGCAGTTTTTAAGGCTCATTTTTGCTCTCTACAACATAAAGAACTCCCAGATCAATAAGCATCATTAATACCCACAGCTGGCATGACACCACCGCTCCTGCAAATACCTGGCCCCAAGGCTTTACGTGTCCATCCCAACATCAACAGCTCCTGCATTGCCCATCATCCCGCTGGCCACACTAGCCTGTGGCTCGTGGGAACCTGCCCTGATGCTACTCTGAAGTTAAAACTGAGGCTCAGAGGGAGAGCAAAGTGTGGTGTTGCCTGGAAAACTTTTTGTGACTTGCAGCCCATGGGCTGGTGGAGTTGGGGAACGCTGATCTGAGGAGACGAGCAGATGAAGGATGCGAAAGCAAAGCCATTAACTCCTAAGATGAAACATCTTGGCCAGAGTTACCTGGCAGAGCCGGGTGGTGAACATGGCCCCCGAGTGGCACATAAACCAGAAGGTTATGTTTTCTAGTTGAGAAGTAAAATGGAAAATACCAAGAACATAGAAAAAAAATCCCTTTCGCAGACTGAAAATGTGGCTAATATTGCTGTCCCTCCTCCGCTTCATTTAATCATCTTAGAACTTGCTTGTAACGACACATGATTCATTTTCAGACCGAAACATGATGAAGTGTCAGCAGAGACCCTTGACATAATGATGGCCAGTATTTCCTTCCAGGACTTGAGCTTTTCCCACAGGAAAAGCTCCACTCCAACCCCTTTTTCTATGGTAGCTGCCTTCCCCTGCGCTGCCTGTAACCTGAGGCTAATTAGAGGAGGGCTGTTAAGAGGTTACACGATGCTGAAGACCTTTCCCAGTTTCCCTGACTTCAGGAGGTTTCAGAGCAGGCCTTGGATCGGCGGCAGGACTGCAAATGAAATGGGAGGGTGAAAGCAGGAGGCAGAATTAGCTGTGACTACAGAGGCTCCGAAAATTACAAGATACTCGCTTCTAAAAAACACTTGCCAAAGACAGCCCCCCCTTCTGAAATGCTGCATTATTTGGGAAGAAATGTGGAGGAACAAGTAACCCTATGCCTGGGATTTTCCAAAAGCGCTGCCGCAACAAAATGTTGTTGTATGGCAGGGCTGGCAGGGTAGTGCGAGAACAGGGTGGTGGGATGGTTCTGAATGCTAAATTACATCATGTTTTAAGAGAGACAACCCCAGAAATTAAATGTTGCTGGTCTAAGTTACAATGTAGTTGCCATGGCAATTATAAAATGGGAAACCATCGCCGTCATTGCTTGCATTGTCACATGCCTTATGGTGAAAACGTGGCTCCCTGGCTTATGGAAGGAGAAAAAAAATGTTGGGTTCATCCCAAAAGGCTGCATTTTTTGGGGCAGGGTGAGCAAAGGAGCAGCAACCCAAATGAATCCTGCAGGTTGCTCTGACTGACTGGATCCTCGGGGCACAACTGAAGGACGCCAGCCTGTGACCTAGACAAAACAGCAGTTTGAAAAAATTCATTAATAGAGATTTCCTCTTCAGAACCAGACCCAGAAGCTTCTTCATGATGACTCCAGGCCTTCAACCTGTCTGCTCACAGGACAGAGCCTTCAATAAACCAAAACTTTGTGCTAACACTTGCATCCCACCCGTGGAGGAGCTACCACCCGTGGAGGAGACTCAGCCCTTCACTGTGACATCTCCTTTGAAGGAACCAGGGTCATGCATTTTGTCTTACGCAAAGGCCAGCAAGTTCCCTGGGCATACAGTGTTCATTCATAGGACACTTAGCAACTGGGCACTCATTTCTACGGGTCCAGGAGACCACAGTGGTCCAAAATGTCTGAATTTTTTTGGGCTTGTCTCAGCAGCAATGCCCAAGAAGGATGATCTCCTTCAGGTATAAGGAGACCTGGGATTAAAGGAAGAGAAGACAAAGCAATAAATCATCTATGACCAGGTTACATCTCGGGGTGGCAACCCCATAAGTCTCAGTTCTGACTCCCCATGCTGAGATGATTCACCCCAGCTCTCCTGGCCATCCCTCTGGAGCACGAGCGCCGGTGATGGGCCAGCTCAGGGCACTTCGCTGTGGTCTTTTGCAGCCAGATTCACAATTTCTCTGCCTCTAGTGGGAAAACACCGGACACAAACCAGGTCTGAGCAACCAGCTGCCCGTATACTGTGGGCAGAACAAACAGGCATGTACCTACAGAGCACCATGTAAATACAGCCTCCGTAAGCTACTTTTATTCTCAGGAGGTATGCCAGGAATACAAGAAATCAAACGCATTTATAATAATCCTTCGTTACAGAAAGCGATACTGCGAACAGTGCAGAAGCAAATTTTAATCCACTGACCGCACCTGCGGTATAGATATGATGGGACAGACTGTCTGAAAGCAACAATAATGCATCAGGGTTTTGCCTACTAATGCTGCCATACCGACCAACGCTACCAGTCTATGCAGCAACCATAAACCTGCTCAGTATCCTCAAAAAGATCTACCTGTAAGAGCTCCAGATTCCCTGTTAATCACAAAAAGATTGAATTTGTTCTTCTTCCCAATGTTGTGATGAGATTGGTCTGAGCTGACAAGACAGACCAAGTTGCTGCAGAAACATTATTTCTCCTTTGCAGAGGAAGGAATCAAACACAGGGAAGTCACCTGCTGGCAACCAACGAGTCCTGCTACTTTGTAGATGTCGTTTACTCTAGTAACCCAATAAGAGTTTTTTAATTGAAATTAGTAAACTGGCTAGGAAGCAGGAAAAACATGAGCAGGCAGCTCCACGGGAGCCTCTAATGCGTTGGTGCTGAAAAAAGAGCTAAAACAATCCCACAATGTATATGCTAGGAACAAATAAATAGCTCCACAAGGCTGAATATTACCTTTTCATATGATGACGCAGAAAAAGGATGTCAAGGGGATGTGCAAAATAAGGGTCTCCAAAAATAGCAAGAGACCTGTTGGAAATGCCTTTTGGTGAGAACTATAATGAGATTTAGTATTTAAAGTGAGTTTAAGAGGTAACGTACCTGTGACACTGAAGCAATTTCTCAGGAAGAATACAGCAGCTACGAGAAGGATGTCTTGGTCGGAGAAAGTCACAGAATTCAGTGCTGGGAAACTGAAACTAGATAACATTTAAGTTAGCAACAAGATGTAGGTTTTTTTTCATGTGGAGGATGACTAAACATGAGAAGAAACCATGAAGGACGTGGTAGATGCGGTACGTTTTTCAGATCTTCATGTCTCCGGATCAAAGTGGAATATCTCCTTCAGATACAGAGGTTGCGTGAGCATATCTAGGGAAAACTTTGTGGGCTTTGATAGCTAGATCGCGTGACACTATGATATTGTCTGAACACTGTAGTTGAGCCACGCTTTTATCAGTGGATACATATTCACACATTTGTGACACTAATGCCTCCCCGAGGGCAATGATCGCTTCCCTCCGGTGTCAGCTGCATCTCGCTGAACGCTGGTTTTGATAGCAATAAACTGTCTGTCATCACTCATTTACTCTGTGTTCGCCGTGTCGCATGCCAGGCTGGAATAAAGCGAAGACAGACACTTATCCTGATTTTAGGAGACTCCCTTGTAGTCATCATTAGCTTGGAAAAAATGCCCACGTGCTGCTGATCTCTGATGAAGGGACCTAGGAAGTTTTTAAAGTAAGAGCTTGAACTGCCCGTCCAAAGAAATAGAAAATTACAGCTGGTTTCCTAGACAGCTGGATCAGAGACACGGGTTGAACAGTACTGAGAACAAATGTGCATGTAAAGAACATAATAACAGCCCTGTCTTCTGCTGCTAGACAAATCCATCTTTTTATTGTATAAAATATTTATAATAGGATGTCGTGGGTTGCACTCAGCTTTTTTTTTTTTTTTGTGGAGGGGAAGGGAATAAATTCTCCTGACAGATTCCCAGATCTCCACTGCTGATGGGATGCGCGGAAAGCCTACCAGTGCTGCTGTATATTCGTGCAGTCCTGCGCAGGCTTTTATCCGGGGGAAGAGCAGGAGCTGAGGGTGCAAGAGCGACCTGGGGCACTAAACAGCTTCTTTCCGAATTGTTAGACAAGGATGCAAACCTCCTCGCCTTCAGGAAAGCCAACTATGCATATTTTTATGTCTACTTCTGCTTTGCTCTCAAGGCCTTTGATTTTATCTTTAAACCAGCGGTGTTTATAGTTCTCGAGACGATCGTGTTCTGCTAAACGAGTTCCTTTGTCCCCTACTGCTGCTGACAAATCTGCTCGTGAAACAGTTTTACTATTCAGTAACTTTGGTTTTGCCAACTTTTTTGGCTGTACCCTTTGAACTGACATTGTTGCATTAATGCCTGCTCTGACTTTGTCTAGCATGCATGCCATTGCTAGAGCCTATTAAAAGCAGTTGCAGCCGTGCTTACCGCCGGCTTCCTCCTTCCTTTTGAAGCAGTTTTCTTTGACTGGTCCTAATTAACGCATAAGCTGGGAAAGTGCCTTCTTTCCTCCTTTCAAGCTGTTCTTGTTTCTTTGTTTTAATTTCACGTCTTTGGCTGAATAGATGTTTCCAGCGTGTTCTTTATGAAAATGAAAGGGAAATTGAAGCTTGCACAACTTTTTATTGGTGAAAGAAACCCAGGCCGTGGTTCTTCTTTGGCTGCATTACTGTTGCGTGCTTATTTGAGTCCATTTCTTCTCCCTATTCAGAAAAGCCAAGTAACATGATTAAAGTCCTCTTCCAACTCAAAGACTTTGACAGCAAACAAAGATGGATCACTTACCAACCGAATGAATCATGTACAGGAAACCAAGGCAAGTGTTAAACATATTTACTGGGGGGAATCAGTTAAGAATGGTATGCCGAAGATCTGCGATTAATTAACACCAGTTCCACGTACTGAAACAAGAGATTGAAAAGCTATTAGATAATTAGTAAAAATCTATAAAGCTGCATTCCTCAAAGCAGCCACAGATTCCGAAAGGAAATGCTGGGCTGCTAGGCCAGATAGCAACTTGTCGAGGAATTAATCACCTTATTTAATGGCAAATACCTGGCCACATGGGCAGCCATGCAAAGAGCTGAACAGTCTGAACAGAGGGAGCACTCCTCTCTCATTACTGGTTATTGACACCCTTTTACCAGGCGTGCAGCTACCACGTGCCTCAGTTTCCCCACTGATAAGCTAAAAAAGCTCCATAGTTCATCAGCTTCACGCGCGTCCGTCGAAAGTCACTAGCGCACCAGGGCGTCAGACAGGAGAAAAAAATGGAGAAAGTTGTGAATTGCACAACTACGTTATGAATACATCTCCCGCACACCAGCAGATGAACCGCAGGATTTAGTGCAAACGTCCCTTCGAGCCTGTAAATAAGCTGTGGGCTCTCAGATCATCTCAGCCTGTAAATTAGCTTCATTACAGCGGAGCGAGAGGGTCGCAGGCGGGAGAGGGGCCCCGCGGCAGGAGCCGCTGCCCGGGGGACACGTCCTCGCTCTGCGTTTCATCACCCGCCAGTGCCTGAAACGGAGACCCGCGCTTTGATCTCGGCCACGTCCGAACACCCTGCACCAGAAACAACTCAGAAACTGGCTACTGAAGGGAGAGTGGCTCCGTGTCACTTAAACCAGTGCAAAACCCCATTGTTTTCCATGTAGTTACCCCAAATTCATGAGCATGAACACGAGCAAGGCTACAGATACTCAGCATCAGGGTAAGGTACTACTCTTAGCTTCGTGGGTGAATCCTTAAGTGTACTGCTATTAGCAGGTGACATCAGGTCACGATCTAATTTCGGTGAAATGCTATTAAAACAATTTTTTTTTGTTCCTTGATTTTTTCAGAAAATTTCATTTTTTCCACAATTCAGTTCAAAACAGAAAATCGAAATGAAAGTTTATGCCTTGCTTTTAGCATGGCAACTTTGCTTTGCTTTCAGCACGAAAATCGGTCAAAAGACGACTTTTGCTTATTTTTTTTTTTCAATTGCAATTTGGTTTTGGCAAAATCAAGCTGTTTGCATGAAACATTTAAACTTTAATAAGACCAGATTTTTCCTCAGAAAAACCTGCAGAGCCTACCTTCATCACTTCAGCCCCTCGACTGACTAACTCCGCTCGCAGAAGCGGACGGGTTCAAATTTGGCCCATCAGGCATTAGCGACTGCAGCCCGCTGTCCGTGCACGTTAACTGCATTTTGATCTGCAACAAACAGATGGTTCCGGCTCCTGATTATGGGACTGCCTGAGTCTGAACGCAGAACAACTCCCCATCAGACCTTTGCAATTAGTTTATGTCACACACAAATAGAAAAATATCTTCTCAGGCTTGCAATAAAATTTCAAGCTTTCCATGTAACATGGCACCATCTTTATTTGTGCCATTTTCACAGACCAATATGGTAAGAGAGATGCTGCTAAATAAACCCCTACTAATATTAGAAAAGGGTCTACTATGGTGATGCTTATCTTTGAAAATAAATGCCATTACAGACCAGCCATGTTAATTGCCTTTATTTTGTGGAGAAAAAAAAAAAAAAAGAAATACAAAAGGAATGGTGCAAAGCGGTAATCTCATAGTCAATTAAGCAATGCTGAGTCCTGAAATGTTTCCCTGGGAAAAAGAAAAGCAAACTAATTTAGATGAGCTGAAAGTAGTGATATGTGTTTATGATCCGAGGTATAGATTGTACGCTTTCTAACAGCTCAGACCTGGAGAGACGTATCTTCGTTTTCTGAACAGAGAAATCAAGGCAGGGGAAAAAAAAAATCAAAGACAAGTCTCAAACTAAAATGTCATAAAACTAATCACGTACCTGCCATCTTTTAACTTGAGGGGAAGCCCCCCTGCCTCCGGCATTTGCACATGGCTGCTCAGTCACCAGCTTAGGGCTCCAGATAGGTACAAGATAGGCAGTCTCGTAAGAAATCAGTATCAGGGCTAGGAACAGAAACACTGAAAACAGAAACATTCTGAGGTTTCAGACCACAAGATTAGTCAGTGCTGAGCTGTGGAAGATAGGCAGGACGAGACAGGCAGACAGAAGACAGAGAATTTGTGTGATCCATGTTTAAACGGAAGCTTCCTGTCCCAACAGCAGCATCTGAAGTCCCACCATACCCCTACAGCCCCCCTACTAAGCATTTTTCCCTCCCTCTCAAAACCACCTTCTCCCTGTAAAGCCATTCAGCACATCATTTTATCGACAATCTTCCTGTATTTTGTCTGCAAATTTCCAGAGTGCTATTGTTATGCCTTCAAAACCTAGACCTGTTCAGGATGAATTGGAATTAGGCCCAGGACACAGGAATAATAAATCTTTCATCCCTGAAGAGTTGATAATCCCGTGGAAGGATGGATAACGAGCCTTCCCCATTGCTGTCTCTTGCACAGGTGTGTGTTTGGGATTGAGCTTCAGTGCTTGGATCCGCGCTCAGGAGAGAGCAGTCCCCTCTGGGTGTGGAATAACGCCAAGGCAGACAAACTCATCCCCTTACCAACCCCTTCTCTGCCCTGGGTTTACTAAAAACGTGACTTTTTATGCTGTTCCATTTAAATAATCCTTACTTACTGTCTTCTTTGTGGTAATGCTCCCTAACCCTGGTGAGTCCCACTGAGTTTGTGCCAGGTGAGAGACAGGGCCATGCTGAGACATACTTTGGAATTAGGGGTTCATTCCTTCCCTTCAACTGCCCGAGGTTGTCCCTTTAAATTGGCCAACATAAATGCAACTTGTCACTTTAAAAGAAGCTCTACGACTTTGAAAAAAAAAACTTTCTGAGACCATCACCTGCACTTGAATTCATCAGGTGGGTGGAAAAATTTTCCATCCAGCGAAGCAATGAGGTTTGTGGATGGAGGCACTCTGCTCCACGTTCTGCTGGCGGTGATAAACTGTTATTTCTGCGAGGACCAGCGCCGGATAAGAGAGCGCATCACACGCTGCATCACGCAGGCCGGTCTCGCAACCATCACAGGGATGTTACTCGAAAATGACATATCTGCAACGGCGCCTGAGAACACAAGCACATTCCTAAAAACTCCTCTGTCTAGACCGGAGAATTTGCGTAAAAAACCGCATCGCTGTCTCCCCCCGCCCCTCTGCTCTCCGATTAACGCCGGTGCCCGCAGCTCCGCGGCTCTGAACCGCACCACGTCGCCTTTCATTTCCCGCTTCCACCATTCTTCCACAGAAAAGACTCATTCAGTGCATTAATTCCTTCCTCCGCCCCCCATCACCCCCCCTCCTTGGCGGCCATGGGGGTCCTTCCCC
>VWZL01000433.1:201613-257880 GCA_013396915.1 Stercorarius parasiticus | reverse complement strand
GGGGCGGGGGGGGGCTGGGTCCCCCGGGACCAGCATCCTTCCCTCTCTCCTCCCCGGCATCTCTTTCCTCCCGCCCGCCTGGCGCTCCGCGGCCCCGCCGGGCAGCCCCGGCTAGCAGCCCCGCCGGGGGCTACCGCCATCCCGCCCCGGGCAGCCCGGCCGGCCTGGGGATGCTGCGTCCCAAACCGGCTCTCGGGTGGGTCTGGGGGGTCAGCGTTGCCCTCCCAGCCCCGCGGGGGCACCGAGCTGACAGAGCACGGCAGCAGGTTGGTGGAGCTCCTGGCCTGGGATGGCTGGTGTTGGCCTTTCTTCTGCCGCTTGGTCCAACAGCATAACTCCATGTGGGCTTGGTCCTGTCTGCAGGGAATTATGACAACTCCGGTTAATGTCCATCACACTAAGGAGGACCCAAGTGTAGCATCTCTGCTGTGGCGTTAACACAATGTGCTAATAATGTATATTTACTCTGAATCAAATCTTCATTATCATTGCATTAAAAATAGTGATAGGAGCTGTGAGCTGATGACCATGGCCACCTTGTTGAATATAAGTTGTGGGTCCGATGTGATGCACTGTGATGAAGTTTCCATATGACATTGTTGTGGTTGTATCGTTTTGTCTTGCTATAAGCTGTCTGCAGCAGCAAATCTCAGCGCAAATTACAGAAAACAATTCCACCAAGGTATTGCAATATGGAAAGTAAAGCTCTCAGGAGAACACACTGGATGTAAGGAAGTATGTACTTAAAATTAATACATCAAGCATTTCTGAACATTTTTATCTGTTACTAGTATCTCCTAGGTCTCACTTCTGAGAAAGAAAAACAAAACGAATTTGCAATTGTTGGGGTTTTTTTAAGTGAGCTATAAAAATAAGTGGGTTTGTTCTTCTTGAGTACAATTGTATCAGGCTTTCCATCATAACACTAGTTTTCAGGGGTTTATTGTTTTATCATGGAAGTTTTAAGCTTTAGTTGTATTATAGTTATATTTTAATAGGCTATTCCATTTTAGGCTATTTTGTCTTTCGTCAGTGAGAGCAGCATCTTGGCCCGCCAGCGTAGGTATCCCTGAATGAATAAAGAACAATTAAATCAAAAAGCAGTCTGAACAGAACTGCCCGTGTCAAGGGGTGAAGAGGGATCTCAGTAACAATTTTATCATAGCTTTATAATCATCAATACTAGGTAACTTGACTCGGCTGTATGAAATGAATTAAAAATTTGCAGAGCCACCAGTTACTGGAGGCAGCGCGGGACAGCAGGGGGTGGACACCCAGCTGGTTGTCAGAGACCTGATGCTGGAACAGTGGCGGAGTTATTGGTTCAAGCTGAAGACATTGATTCGAGTAGATATTTTCTGATCAGAGATGCTGTACCTCACAGGCCTGGAAAACAGAAACCAAAAAAGAGGAGGGAGAGATAAACTGAAGGGATGAATTTGTTTACAGTCATCTGGAGTTTCTATCATTAATCTCATCTTTTGCTGCACTGAGCCGATTCCAGCTCGTTAGGGGATGGACTTTAGCAGTCGCTTTTACAGAGAGTAGCATCATCCTCTACGTGAGACCCACTGATTATTCTGTGAGTGCAGAGGAGGCAAAATATGGTCCTAAGGAGGTGGAGGATGATCAAGAAAAACAACTAAAAAGATCCTAAAGAAAGATAACCCAGGGAAAACATCTTACGTGCTGAAATGAAAAAATCAGGCTTCTCCTCCCTTGACAGTACCCTGCCCTTTCTCTTCTCTATTTGTTGCTTTTGTTTTCTTTTCCCTACCCCACTTCTCCACTGCTCCTTGTCATTTCCCATCATGTTATCTCTGCCTTTGGAACATCATATCCTTGAGGCAAAAACTTTATCTCCTTACGTAAGTGTAAAACGCTGCATGCTGCTTCGGCACTTAGCTGATGCGAGGATGCCAGAACAGCAAAACACCTTTAATATGCCGAAATTTGCATATGAAAATCTCTCCACCGAGGCAGTATCAGAGATATTATTAATAACAAAGCCTTGCACCCATAGACATGGCCGATGGCCTAAGCTGGGACGCGCAGGTATTGCGGGAGGGGAGCCCCTCTCTGCTGCCTGCCGAGGTATGAAGCCAAGAGACGAATCGCCTCCAGTGCTCAGGTGTGTTGATACATCCCAGCAGCCAAACATCTGCATATCCTGGAGTGCTGGGTAAGTCGAGATCTTAATTAAAAGAAACTAGGCGGTTAATTATTTTTTTCTTTTTTCCAGTTTGGGAATGCGTGTTTGCCGGTGATTCCCAGCCGCTGCCCCATGGGTGGGCTGGGAGACTGCCTTTCCCGGGGAATCTGCTCTGACAGGGCTGCAGTTCCTCTGATATAGGACGGATCTCCTCTCCCCTGCGTGTCCCTGTCCCCCAGAGGCGCAGGCAGCCAGCGCCTGCCCAGGCTGCCCTCACTGGAGGCAGCAGCGTGCCCTTGGCTCCGTCCCAGCCTGAAGCTCCCAGCCCTCCCAGCCACCTCCATCCAAACCCATCCCGGCTCCAGCTCACTGAAATGCAACAGTGCGTGACCGTACTGGTCTCTCCCAGCATCGGTGCCGCTGGCAGGCAGCTTGCAAGCCTTTCATCTCTCTGCTAATTAACTTTGCGTACTGCAGGGTAACAAGGCGGAGCGATTACCAGTCTCAGAGCAGGCTGTGCGCTGTAAGACCCCGCCTGGGTTGCTTTCACAGCCCACGTGAAATGAGTCCGTTGACCAAACTTTGTTTGAATGGATGCACGGCCTCAACACAACCATATAAACACATTTTGAATGTGATCTCATTATGCATCACACATCAGAAATTACATTCCAGCTGTCGTCGCACACGAGAAAAATCTCTAGAAATGATGCTGGGGGTGTTTAGTCTTTTTCAGGATAGCCTGTTCCCTAAGAAAGAGACTTGCAACCTGCTCTAGGTGAACCTGCTCTGGCAGAGGAGTTGGACTAGATGATCTCCAGAGGCCCCTTCCAACCCCTGCGATTCTGTGATTTAGGAAGTTGCTAACAATTTCTGGAAGCCAACTGATCTGAACAAGATTGCTGTTCAGGTTTGGGATTTGTGTTTATTCAAAGGTTTTGGGTTGTTCTGCAAATTGGTCAGTTCAAAAGAAGAGCTTTTCGCACAAATGCAGGGACACCATCTCTCTTGGGCAACTTATAAAAATATGTATTGTCTGATACATCCCAAAAGAAAGCTTGCTGCTTTTCAGAAGTGTCTTCATAAACTGGAGACACTTTTTGCCTCTTGCAGGGGTGGCTTAACAGCACCAGCACTAAAGACCAGTCCCCTCAGCTCCAGAGGTGTGCAGATAGGCCTTTACTCCTACCTTTTCAGGTTATACGATACTCTTTGGGCCAATGCAACACAGGCGCACAATTATTTTCATACAGTTGTCTGGATGAGAATTGGTTTCGTAAGTATCCTGGAAGGTGTTGGAGTGTGGTAATGGAAACGGAGCCTTCATCCCTTGTTGTAATGCTGCTCTAATTAATTAGAAGAGCAAATCCCAGGAAACTGATTTCTTCATCCCTCCTTGCAGCAGTGGTTTTAATCTGCTCGCGCTGGGGAAACGCTTCTGTCTTTGCCCAGGCGTCTCATCTGAGCAGCTGAAGCAGGTACCCATCAGCTCCCGTGTTTACGGCTGCTGTGTATGGCCTCGCCTGCATCCCGGGGAGGCCGTGCAGCGGGAGGATACATGACGTAGGCAGCAGCATCTTAGGGCTGCTTCTCTGATTTTTCTCTTGGAATTGCCCTTCGGATGTGAATGGCTGCAGCTGCAGTTCTGGCTCCCGCTTCTTGCCATCAGCCTGCACTTGTGACCCGTTAGTGCTCAAGGGGTTCCCACTGGGAATATGTGCAGAGGAACAGGTTTGCCATGCTGATGGCCCAGATCCTTTTCCATGAGGTTCTTGGAGCATCCATTTGATGGGAGCACCACCTCTTTCCTCTGCCAAGAGCCTTAAACGAAAGGAAAAACTTCACCTATTCCCAGCGCATATTTCCCGTATAATTCTGTCTGTTCATTGCGCGTGTTTCCCATGTAATTTTCCCTTCCAACAGACTCTTCTTTCCTACTGGGAACACCTTTGTCTGAAGTGATTGTCAGGGAAAACTTTGTATTATATCAATAATATTATATCAATAATAGCTATTACTAATAAAGTGATGAATATTTACAGTATTGATCACAAACCAAGATCCTGCTCTCTTTTCCCTCCCCTTTGCGGGTCCGTGTGTGTAGTGTTGTGAGTGGGTAAGTTCTTTTATATTCTTCTGCCATTCAAGAAGACCCTCTCAGTTTTCTTTGGTGACGAACCCAACATGGTTTTGTGGCTTCCCATTGTCACCTTAGTGGAAATTGCCATTGTGTTATCCTTTCTTTAGCTCTTAGGACTGAATGAGTAATTTTCTTTGAAGCTGGTGCTTTCCTGTCTCTCTGATGCTCTGCCTAAACCCCATCCTTTCTCCTGGGACCAGCGCGGGCTTGTCCCTTCCCCATTCACCTGGTTCCCATTGGTTTGGGAAATAAGTCTCCCAGGCTGAAGTCCATCATCATCATCGGCACAGGACCATGTGGCAAAGCCAGACTGGCCAGGATGTCTGCTTCCATTTATGAAAATCTGATTCAGAATTAATGAAACACAGCGTGCTGCTTTATTTCCCAACGCGTTTGTCATGCAGATTGCTCATTGTCTGCCGATGGAGCAAGGCAAGCTGTTGGCTGGCCGCAGCAGCGCTCTGGTTTGCTTACCCTGTGGCTGAGCCCGTGCTTCCGGGAGCAGGAGAGAGTGAAGAACCCGTCTTCAGAGAGCAAAGAGTGGGCTGCAAGCGGTCCTGCAAACATCGCACTCAAAAGGCATAGTGTAGGGGGCAAAAACCAGGTCTTCCAGAGGATGCTGAGAGATGAAGATTTCCTGCTCAGTTTTCAGCTTGATGGTCTACTGAGATACCTTGTTCAGTCATAACACAATGTCTTTTAGGGATGTTATTTAGTGCCCTGGTTAGAAAGTCCTTTTCTTTTTGTTCTTTTCTCCCTCAAACCCACCGCCCCCCCCCTTTTTTTTTTAATTTAGTGCATGTTGGCGTTGCTTTTTGCTGTACCACGGTTGCCTTTTAGCCTAAGTCTACCACATTTATCTTGTGGTGTAAAATAAGGTGAAAAAAAAAATTAGTTTTTGCACTGGAAATGAGCACTAGGAAACAATTTAATTGAAGTATTTCTTAAATCTGGAAATGGTTTTGTGTTCACAGACCCCCTGCCAGAATGGGGTAGTTTTGCTTCCTTTCATTTCCAGCGTCCAACCCACTTAATTCGAGTTTTCTGAAAGTGGTAGCTGAAAACAATTTTCTGAATCTTTATTCATGTTCCTAAATGAATTCCCTGATTTCCAGTGTGTGAAGCCTATAATAGCTCCCCTTGGGTTTCATACGCTGAGTTTATTTTGTCCTTGTATCCCTCTGCTGGGGAAACCTTTGCATGCCTTCTCAAGGCAGGCAATTTTAAGCACCTTCCCCAAGTGGGACAAAGGGCAGTTAGTGAACCTGAAGCTAATGTTCACATAATTTTTAATTAATCCTGTAAGCAGTTGGTGGCACAGAGGTTTGAAAGCAGACTTCCTGATCTGATAGACACTTACAAAGGTGTTTGGTTTTGTAAAAATGGCTAGTCTTATGAAACTATTGAAATGCATAAAGGTAAGTGTCTAGGGGTACAGTTTTATGGCTTTGAATACACAGATTATAAACTAATAATTAAACCCAGTGTTTTTTAACATTTGAAGACCTATCACTTTGCCTTCTTTCTTTGTGACTTTATGTAGAACTATATTAAAAGTGTAAAATAAATTAAACGCTAGCTCAAGAGAATAAAGGTTCCAGAGCAGTCATCAGAAATATAAGATGAGGTCACATAAAAAGGAAAAAAAGGCAGGGGGTGGGGGGGGAAATCCTGTTCGACTGGGTCACAACAAACCAAATGGCCATGAACTAAAAATAATCTTTCTATTGTTCCACAGAATGTGAGTAGAAATTAATATGCTAAGTCTGATTCCACTAAAAGTCCGGATTCTGTTTCTCTGCATGTATTTAATGTATTTGGAATTGCACTGATGACTTTATGCAGTCACTTAATGCGGTGGGTTTAGAGGTGTTCTCCCTGTTCAAAACCACATTTTTCATTAAGAAAAAAATTACCCTGACAAAATTAATTTCTCTTTAACGAGTCCATTAGGTTAAGTGCAATAAAATCATGAAAATTCCTTTTTCTTTTTCAGAATGGCCGATCAGCGTGATAAAGAGGCATGACTAATCCCCGTATCCTAAAGGCTTCCAAAAGGGAAGAATAGGGTAGGGTGGGGTTCCTCAGCTGGCTTACTGCCTGAAAAGGGGCTGGATAAAGGCAGGATTTAATACAAAAGGTCAGGCTAGAATAATACCTTCCCACTGAAAGGAAGTTGAACTCTACTGGGTGATGAAAGGAAGGGAGTTGCTGCTGTTACTGAAGGATGGTGGAGAAGCAACAGATACTTCAGGTTTGAAAGAAGAGCATCACCGGAGGGGTGGGCTATTTGGGGACCATGAGCCAGTGGTCAGCCGGGGTGTTTTTCTGTCACTCAGCTGCTCATTAGGAAGGATGCAGCAAGGTTCAGGAGTCCCAGGCGGGTATTTCGGGCTGAATAGCCCGTCAGTCAGCACGAAGACCCCTGCGATGTAGTAAATGACTGTCAACAGTATATTTTTAACCTATTAGTCGGTGACAGAGAGAGGGGGGGGGATGTTTACTGGCAGATGAAATATCATTTAAGTAGGAAATGTTGTGCTCGTCTGGTAAAAGTATGCAGCGGCCAGATTGGCAAAGCATTACAACAAAGTGCTGCAGTTTTTCCAGCTTCTTGCTTGCTGTCATTTATATGGAGAGAAGGTCCGGGAATGTGATCCTGCCCCAGCTGAGACCAGTCTGTCAGAGCCAATATAGTTTGCATCTTCCCTAATTCTCTGTTGCACTCAAAATTTTCCCTCTGGAGTTTTCCCTGCCTCTGTGAGGGCTCTGTACCGCCTCGGGCTGTGCTCTGGGGGAGGAAGACAGTTGCCATGTCCTTAATCTTGACACCTCCTCGTCTCTCTGCGTGTAGTCCCTCATGCTTGCAGAAGCATCTTGATGTAAAGAGAGGCCATTCGGAGGTGGGATGTCTCTTATCCTCCGCCAGTGTCTGAAAGAAGGCAAAAAAGCATCCTCCTCCTTGTTTCCTAAATCGGCGCTGCCCTTTCTGCTGCTGATGGTGGCAGTCTTGCTCAAAGTGGCTTCACGTTCATTTGCAAAGCCTTTAGAAAACGTTGAAGATCGCCTTATGAGAACTGGGAAATCACCAGGCTCTGCTGAGATTGGAAAGGGATATTGCGCTTACATGTTGTGTGGCTTCCCCCAGCTATCCCTTTGTGTATTCATGCTATAAAATTCAATTTTCCTGAAGTCTCGTGTCATATAGTAGAAAACCACCCCCCCACCACCACCCCCAACATTTTTATTGCATAAGAATCGTTGTTCACTAAGACATGATCTATTTGTATTTTCACACAGTTAATTGGACAGAAGCATATGCTGAGAAAGAAAGAACGTAAGCTCAAAATCTTCCCTAAGTGGTCCAAATTTTTACCAAAACTTCCCCTGATTTTGTATTTCATGTCTCCCGTCCTGTGTGAGAGGCTGCTTCCATCCCCGCTGCAGGCACAGTGGGATTCTTCCCTTGGGCAGAGCAGGGTATGGAAAATGGTCTGTTTTGTGGTGGGGTTTATGGAGTGCCTCTAGTAAATGAACCTGGGAGTCTCAGGAGAGGGATGACTGCCTGTGGGAAAGCCCAGACATGTTAACTGTTACAAAACGTTCCTGGGTTTTAACACAGAAGTCATTATTTTGCTAGTGAACGTTCAGAAGAATATAATTGTCAATTATATAATTGTCAACATACCAAGTGACAGCTAAGGGAGACAAAGGAGATGTGGACCGCTTGGTTTAAGCTTATAACTTGAGGCTGGTGGAATTACTGATGTAATTACTGGCAGGTATTTGGGCTCCTTTTTCTGTGGTATTTTACTGGAAGACCCAGCATCGGTATTGTCCGTGTGTTTAGAGAGTGGTATGTTGCAAAGTCCGCAGTTTTGGGGCTCCTCTTCTGAATAATGGTGGGGGCTCAGTTGAACACCAGTCTGCTGAGTCCATGCTACACCTTTGTACACCACCAGTTTGTAACTGGTCTGGGTTTCCAAGCAAGCACCTCCAAGGGCAAAGCGTGCAGATACCTGTCATGCTGTCTTTAACATGCACATCACAGCAGACCTTTCTGAGACTTGCGAAAAATAGCTCCAAAATGTCTTCAAAATACCACAGAACTCAGCATTAAGAGGCTGAAGGACTGCAGCCCCGCTGGGTTTGCTGAGGACAGGCATGGGCAATCACCCACAGGGTTTTATTTGCTGGTAACTAACAATTACAAACCTCAGCGGAGATTAATTTTTGATGTTTAAGAAATAACTCTGGTTCATCTCTCGGAAGAAGCTGCTGCAAGTTGTGACGATATTTCGGAGTGCCTTTGGGAGAACACAAAAAACCTGTTGCTCCGTGGAAAAGAGTTTCCTTATGTCCCTGTGTGAAGCTGTAATCTCGCCCGTCACAAGGTGGCTCTGAGTCTTTGCCTCTTACATCTGGGTTGGTGTCGCCCGAAGGGATGCGGCCACCCAATAAGCCTTTTTTTTTTTTTAATTAAAAAAACCCATATTTTAGATTTCCTGATTTACCACACGGTGTTTTGTGGAGCGTGCTGATTTCTATCTCTTTCTCATTAATTGCACGTGTTATTCTTCACCCTGCAACAGCACCTGTGACGGCGTAGAGCAGGTACCGCTCCTCTGCAGCTGCACCAGAGCAGGTTTCGCCTTCCTGCATGCGTGTGGTTCAACTGCCACCGTGTCTCGGGGGACAGAGATGACTTGTGAGGCTGGGGAGGAGGAGCAGAGGGTGGCAAGCATCAGCCGTCTTCCCTTCCCCAAGAGGACTGCGGGCGCCTTGAAGCCCCTTCATCAACAACTTGTGCGAGGCTGCCCGCTGTCTCCTGATGCTGAGGGGACAGCTCAGGGCTGCAGCCGGGGGTTTTGCTCCGTGTAGGGCTGCCTTCTTCTGCCGGGCATCACCCTGGCTCACTGCCACCCCTCGCTCCAGGCAGAGGTGGAGGACAGATCAGAGGGGAGGGCAGAGGGACAATGGGGACAGCCTGGGTCAGGCTCTCTGCTGTGAGCTTTGGGTTCAGCTTAGGAGCCCAACAGGCCCGACGGGACTGAAGGAAACCTGGGCATCATTCTGGGCTCCCCGGTTCAGGAAGGACAGGGAACTGCTGGAGAAGGTACAGCAAAGGGCTACCAGGATGATTAGGGGACTGGAACATCTCTCTTTGAAGAAAGGATGAGGGATTTGGGTCCTTTTAGCCTGGAAAAAAGATGACTGAGGTGGGATCTTATCAATGCTTATAAATACTTAAAGGGTGGGTGTCAGGAGGATGGGGCCAGGCTCTTTTCAGTGGTGCTTGGCAACAGGACAAGAAGTAATGGGCACAAACTTGAACATAGGAAGTTCCACCTAAACATGAGGAGGAACTTCTTTACTTTGAAGGTGGCACAGCCCTGGCACAGGCTGCCCAGAGAGGTGGTGGAGTCTCCGTCTCTGGAGACATTCAAACCCCTCCTGGACGCGTTCCTGTGCGACCTGCTCTGGGTGACCCTGCTCTGGCAGGGGGCTTGGACTAGATGATCTCCAGAGGTCCCTTCCAACCCTACCATTCTGTGATCATTGAACGGGGGGTTGTGTTGCACAAGGAGGGCAACTAGGGCAAGGGAGAGGAGTGTCATACATTCAGCGTCATGCTGCTGTGCGTGTTGGGGGGAAACAGGCACCTGTAGAAGGGGGGTCTGCCTTCTCTTGGATGCTGCTGCCTCTGCGGGGCATGTGGCGGCCCTTGCTGACACAGCCCCTGCTGTCCCAGCTGCAGATTTACACCCTCCCACCCCTGTAGCTGGAGGTTGGCCGTTGCCAGTGCATTCTGAGACAGCCGAGACATTAATCAAACTGTATTTTAAAAAGTCCTTAAACTTTCATGGTTCACTTTACAGGATCTCAGTAGGATGAAAGCTGTTCTTTTAGTTGGTCGGATACACTTAAGGGGGAACATAAGGCCCACCCCAGCCAGTAAACAAGAATTAAAATAAGCCTTCTCCTGTCTATGCTGCTTTTTTAAGACGGGCTTACCCTATTTGAAAAACAACTTTGATCCTAGAGAAATCTTAGGATAAACCACAAATATGTCTGCTTTGGAATAAATCTTATGTGGAGTTTCTGGATTTACATTCATAAAGGCTTAGCTAACACTAATTAATTTGGAATAAGTTAACTCAAATTGGAACAAGGCCACAAATTCTAGCCCAGATTTGTACTGGGGGTTATTTAGCTGTGTCTTTCAGCCTATCATATGTATTATAGGAATGTATTAAAATAGTTGTATGCATATATATATTTACATCTACACACACATGCACATTTGAGCAACCTGGTCCAGTGGGAGGTGTCCCTGCCCATGGCAGGGGGTTGGAACTAGATGATCTTTAAGGTCCCTTCAAACCCGAACCATTCTGTGATTCTATACGTATTCCATAATGCATGTTTTATTGTCCATCTTCTAGGTTCCAGTGAATGGCCAGCTTATACCATCAGCCAACACCAGAGAGAAAAAGCTCCTCAAGGTACCAGTAAGAGTTTTAGAGTTTGTTATTATTATTATCTTTCAAAACACACTTGTTTTAAGAATGTTCCTTATTTGATAGTCCTTTTTAAAGATAATTCACTATTCTTGTTGTTGGAGCACTTAAGAGATGACTCAGGAACACAAGACCGAGTAACTCCCTGTCACAGTCACACCGTGGTGCTTGTCACTGCCACCACAAGTGGGACGGTCTCGTGGTCCAAGCCCAGCAGTGGGAGCTGGGATCTCCTGTATTTCAGTTCCAGCTCTGACACCGGACATTTCCTTGGGTTTGGGCAAGCGTTTTCTCTTGGGCATCGAGCACCTGTACTGGTGTGGAGGAACGTGTCTGTGCTTTAGAGGTGTTTACAAGCGAGGAGCAGCCCCCCAGCCCAGGCACAGAAGGTGTTCCTGGCAGAGGTATCCCACCTTGGAAAAGTCAAGAACCACTGTGTTAAAACTAGAACATTCAAAATTGAAGGGTTAAGGTTAGCTCTACTATTTCATCAAACCACATGAAAATGGCCTTGGCCACTGCCGTTCCCTTTCAGGTTAGTGTACACTACAGATACCTTCATTGACAATAGGCTGTTCCATGGGGTTTTTTGGTTAAGTCCTACCTCTTGATTTTAAAGGGGGTAAATAATTTTAGGTTTTCCTCCTTTATCGGAAGAAAATTAGGACTTAGGGATGATGAATGCAAATCTTACCGTAGAGCAGGTGCCTGAATTAAAGTGCGAGGTTCGTTGCCTAGCAGGTAAGTTAAATTTTGTAGGCCCAAAGCTGTAGCATTCATTGGCTTGGAGTTTGCAGTAAAATCTGCTCAGGAGGACTTTTGCACCCACTTAAAGACTCCAGCGACCTACTGCGCTCTCTGATTACCGCTGTGTAGTCTCTGTTTCAAAACTATTGCCCTGACTCTTTTTTTTCTCCATGATGAATTGTAACAAATACCTGTTTTATCTTTCTGCCATGTATCTTCTGTATACTGTAGCCTAAGAAGAAGAGGAAAGCCCAGTGCTCAGACAAGGAGGTGCCAAAAGAGCTTTCTGTGGAAAAAGACAAACTGCAGGAGGAGGAAGGTAACGAAAGATGTGGTTCTTCTGTTACCTGATTTGTATTACCAAAAAATAATATAGTATGAAATATTTCAAAAGGGAGGGCTTCTCTACTATTCTACTGTTCTGTGTTATTGGGGAAAATTGCCAGTTTGAGAGGTATTTCTATCATCTGCTCCTTACTACGTGTAACGACACAGACAGGGGTCATGCGCTTTCCTGACACACTTCTGGTGTCCTTACTGCATTCCCAGGGATGGCAAATCTGCAGGTGAGGAAGACTCTCTGAAGAGGCCAGAGGTCCACTAGGTAGCAGGGTCCTGTCTTCATGCTCTTACTCTAACCCTGCAGCCTCTGCCATGCTGGAGCTGGGGTCTTCCCAGGCAGTGTTTTGTTGTGCCCATGACTGAGGCTGGTAAAGGCGCTGGGGTAATGTACAGCCAATTTCTAGCACGCCCCTGAAGAGAGCCAAGACCTTTGGTTACAGGCAAATCTGCAGAGAAATCTGGCAGAGGCTAGCAAGTCTCAGGCAGCTTGAATTTCGTTGGAAAACACATCGCATCCCATGAGCCCCTCTCTGCCTCCCCCCCCACCAACGCTCATATTGAAAACAACAAATTCTAAGCTTTTCCAGGCTTAAAAGATTATAATGTGATTAGTGCGGCGGTGAGAGCAAGAGAAGCCCTCGCTGCTGTTGGAGTGGAGTCCTCCTGCGGGCCCTGGTGTCAGGGGCAGAGTGCCTGCAGGGCTGACGGAGGAGAAGGGGAGGCAGCAGAGGCTTGCTTCAAACCGATGTTTAGTTTTTTTGAGTGGATGAGCCAGCTGAACTGTTTCACGCATTATTCAGCGCTGGTTCAGAGAAAGAAGGTGTTTGTCTCAAGCGAAATCCATTGACTGTGTTTTTTTTCTGTATTAACTATTTGTGCCAGTCCCTCCCCTGACTTCTGGGGTGATGGAGAGCGAGGATGGAGGCAGAATGTGGCCCCATCGGTGTGAATGGAAGTGTGTGGAAATCAGAGTGTCTCCACATCGCAGAATAAACCTTAGGATATGTTCAGGGCTAAAGAAAGCCAGTAAATTGAGGCCTTGTTTGACGGTTAAGATTTTCATGAACTTCTTTCCGCTGTCAGATGGACAAGGCAGTTGATATTCTGTTGTGACATCTCCCCGAGGGAAAGGGATGTTGCATCAGGCTGACACAAAGGACAGAAGAATATGTGCAGTTACGTGAGTTGGGAAAAACGACAGACAGGTTTGTGATGGAGATTTCTTATGATTACGGCGTTTCTGCAGAGACAGCAAAGGAGATGGTGCACGGTGCCCCTTTTCCAGCCAGCACCAGAAGCTATCAGATAGCTATTTACCTTGGTGCTAAGCAATAAAGGCAGTAAAGGAAGTTTCTTGTTAGCTTAAAAGTGAACTTTGCTCTGTGTTGTAGGAGTTTGGCAGACCAAGATCAGCAGCCGAGAAAAGAGACACTTAAGGAAGGAAAGGCTGAAACAAAAAGGTAAACATACAGGCTGGGTTTACACACCTGGTCTGTCAGGGCTTGTCACCCCTTCTCATGTCCCAGCATCTTTCTGTTTGCTTTATTTGTCATTCGGCAATAAAATCTTTGCGCTTACTTAGGCTATTTAGGAAAAGACAGCTTTGGGAGCTCTTACTTGGGAGCTTGCCTTTTACTCCAGGCTTTCATTAAAACACATACTATTACCCATAGGATTTTGAAAGCAAATGTTTATTTGATCTGAGATCTGCTAAAAGTTTGGTGTAATGTGGATTAGTTACTTTTGTGTTACTTGACAGAAGACATTTTCTGATAATGGATATTATCAGAAAAACCTGTGTAATTTGCTCAGTTCCAAACAGGTTCTTTAATCCAGGCCTGCCCGGTGTAAAAAGCTGTAAAGGGAGGGATATACTCATCTTCTAATGAGATAAAATGAAACAGTGCTTTGTCCTCACTCCACACTTTTCCTCGGGGGATTTCAAAGTTTCTGCCATGCACTTAACGCCTATATACATTTCTATTAATTATATTATTATAACTGCTGTATGAAAGCAGGTCATGGAATTACAGTATTTGGAAATGTTTTAATTATCTGCAATAAAATTATTAATATAGTAGACAAACCTGTAAGTTTAATATATTGGAGTAATTTAGAAGCTAAAATGGAAGTTTGGGATTGGGAGACACAGCTGGATGAATGTGGGTGTTTGCGCACTGTCTGCAATAAGACTATCTTAAAGTGCTCTCAGATGCTCTACTAAAATTGGAGATCAGAGTAAGTGAACAGCAAATTTTAATCTAAAAATATACAGACGTTTTGGGACCCCTTTATCATTTGGATTTTATAAATCAGGAGTTAAATATTTTCATGCCAGTCTCTAAAGGGTGCTGAGGTCTCTACTTGCTCTCCAGCAAAGTAGATGGGTCCACATTTGGCTTTATTCATGTAAGTTGGCCTCTTGGCATGTGCAGAAGGTCAACCACGCATGGTTTAATGCTAAGCCCATGCAGGCGTTAAGTGCTTTGCTGGTCCAAGGCAAGGGAGCTCAGCAAAGTCCCAGTTGAAGCAGCAGAAGTCCTTGGTGCAGTCATGGAGCCTGGGTTGTGCAGGAGGCTCAACCAGATGGTCATGGTCTCCCTGTTTACTATGGACATCTACAGAGCAGTGAAATGTCCTCTTCCAGGAAGAAGCCCTAACCCTGCTGAGTGCCGATTGCTGTTTCCTAGCAGGGAAGAAGCAGCAGTGGCATCATTAAGGTGTGTGAAGGTGGGGTTGATACCAGAAATGGTCCCCTGCCCACCAGAATCACAGGAAAATGGAGTCCTAAAGTGCTTTGGGAGTCCTTAAGAAGAAAAGTTGTTGGAAATAATTGTCATTATTTATAATATCCATATGCCTGGCATTGATTTCTCTAGCAGCCTTGAACTACCAGCATCCAAGAGGTTTGCTTTCTTTTTCCTTGGAGGTTCTGCTGTCCTCTTTCCTCTGCCTTTAACTGCTCTGGGTCCCCAGCTGGACTCTGGAGGCCTTGAGCCGCCCTTGCAGTCAGGGAGGGATGCTCAAGGCCTCTGCGGTGTGGTGTCGTCTCCAGTGTGACTCATTGCTGGACTCTGTAGTGCCTTCCTTCTCACATGGCCTTCACATCTGCTGCTTCAGTGTCCCATCCAGGGGGCTCTGCTTTACTGTCATTGTATCTGTAAATAATTTTGGTTGGAATATAGCCATTACATCTGAGGGGTTTAGATCAGCCTTCGTTCTGTTGTTTCCCCTGTACAAACTCTTCATTGTAATTAAAAATAATGCCGACCCAGTGATAATGTTTATTCCCGAGAAGACCCCAGCAGAGCATCCCTGGGTAGCTCGGCAGCTGAGCCAGCCTTTGACTGGGATGAGAAGGGAGCGGTGTGGCCACTCACAGAGGACACCAGTGGCGGTGGAAAAGGTGCTTTCGTTGCCAAGGCAGAGTGTGGGACCACACTGAAGGCCTCAGGAGCCACACGGGAAGAATCGGTGCCCTCCCATTTAGAGGAGGACGTTTTCTCCAACGTAGGTGAGTGTCGACATTCCAGCATTGCAGAGGGAAACCTTCATGAATTTCTGCGTCCAGCAGTGTACTGCCCCACAGACATTCGTCCTGCACACACGCAGTGTTGTCCACCCTCTTTGAACCCTGCTGGCTGTTGTTTATTTTCCAGCAATGTGACAAGAGGGGTCTCCGTGGCAGGAATTTCTTCTGTGTTGCAGATACCTGTTGGGTGCAAGTTGTTTCCTACCCACAGGTATTTAGTGTTTGGTTCCTTTGCAAAGGAGCCAAAACCTTTCCTTCTGAGGATGCTCACAGACGGTCAGTTAGCCTTCAGGGATTATCTGTGTGTTGCAAAGCAGTACGAGGCGAGGTATTCCTAAATCAGTTTGGGTATTTGATGGTTGGAAGCAGCCTGTTCATGTCAGTGCTGCGCTGTACCTACACGGTTTGCCCAGCTTCCCTGCTGATTCACCCCTTGTTGGTGGCCAAACAAGGTCATTTAGAGCTGCTTTGGGTCCCAGTTGTGCTGTTGGGTCATGCTCTGTGTAACATAAGCCGGAGGTGGGTAACTGTGTCTCTAAAACCCCAGAAACCTTTAAAGCAGTGAGGGGCTGGACTGCCAGGCCATGAGGCTAAAGATCAGGAGACGCTGATACCAGCTCTCTCACTGGTATTTAATGACTTTTCCTTTCCGTCATGGTTTAATTTTCATGGCAAAGTTATGTCTCATGTTGTATTTCTATTGTGGGTGCTACTGTAGATTCTAGAGCAATGCCAACAATTAATAACTACGTGGTAACTGGACCTTTATATCTTTCTTTATATCTCTCTTCCTGACTTCTTGGTGGGGCGTGAGAGTTATGAGTTAAAAGTTAAAGTGGTTAGTATTGCTTTTTGGTTGATTTTCAAAAGCATTTGATTTTCATTACAAGCTCGCTGATTAACCGAGCTTGATGGCTAGATTGATTGGTATATAAGGCCATATGATGACTCACCTTCAGTAGCAGTAACCCAGTACTCTGGTGATACAGAGAAAGGTCTTAGGTTGCCCTTATATGAGTTGCTTTCTCTGCTAGAGTCCTTTTTTTGCAAAATATAGGGTTGATGGGGGGAGGAGGTTAGTACCATTTTTTACTGTATTTTTACTGTATTCTATGATTGCTTTCAAAAGACCAAATTCCAGGCTGATACATGGTGACAACTTCTGCCAGTTGTGCATAAAGGGGAAATCAGTTCAGATGACTGGGAATGGTCCCCCAGAGAAGGGCCATGCTGGTGTGATGTGAACTTTGAAGGGCTGGGAAGGTGTACGTGGCGACTGGGCTGGGCTCTCTCTGGCCATAGAAGATAATTTCTCCTTGCTTGATTCTCCTCCAGGAGCAGCAGCGGCTGCAGGCTTGGGATGGAGAGAACATGGAAGGGCTGTAATGAGATTGGGAGTGTCAGGTAGAAACTGCAGTAACCAGCTGTGAATGTGACATTTTGGGTTGCTGTTTGTTTGCTTTTTACATGCAGGAACATGGGATATTGCAGAAGTAAAATCCTGCCCTGTGACCTTTGGGACGTTATCAGAGCTGTCCAGGGAGTTAGGTGAGTGGTCTCTCTTTGGACTTCTATCTGAATTCTTCTATTGTTTTCCTAGATGCTTGACTTGAAAGTACTCTCATTGCTTAGATATGGGTCTTTTCCCTTGGAGCCATATTTAATTAGTCACTCTCCCTTGTAGAGCTCGCTCACATCTGCAATCCAGCGCTACCAGTGTTTTAAGGAGTGACATCAGAACATTTTATTGAGCGCTTTCCAAACTCGTGTTTCATCTTGGAATAAATAAAAAAAAAAATACTGCCTCCCCAGCAAATTCTTTCTCTGTTAGGTTTACGCGCACAGAAGTGTTCTGTTGTGTTCCGATGACCAACAAATTCAGAGAATTTCAGACCGAGGGAGGGAGCAAACGCCCAGGTTGGGGAGGCCCTGTTCGAGGCTGCTGAGCCAGCAGCAGCCTCTCAAGCACAGCGAGGGATTTTCAGCTTGAGCCTCTCCATGCACGGCCTTGAGAAGGATGGAGCACCTTTTGGTGTTGCATTAATCTTGAGCTTTGTTTCTGGCTTTCACTTTGCCTCTCCGCAACTCTCAGTCCTTCTCACTGCCTGGCTCTGAGGGCTTGTGGTTCATACACTCTCTGCCTGCCAGAAAGTCAAACTTGCCTGCACGTCCAGCTGGCTGATGAATGCAAAGCGTGGTCCTGAGGCTTTTCGAGACGCTACAGGCAAGCATAGATACATATAGATAGACATGGAGAAGAGGATGCTCTGGGAAGACCTTATTGCAGCTTTCCAGTACCTAAAGGGGGCCTACAGGAAAGATGGGGAGGGACTCTTTGTCAGGGATTTTAGTGATAGGACGAGGGGTAACCATTTTAAACTCAATGAAGGTAGATTTAGCTTAGATATTATGAAGAAATTCTTTACTATGAGGGTGGTGAGACACTGGAACAGGTTGCCCAGGGAGATTGTGGATGCCCTTTCCCTGGAAGTGTTCAAGGCCAGGCTGGATGGGGCTTTGAGCAGCCTGGTCTAGTGGGAGGTGTCCCTGCCCATGGCAGGGGGATTGGAACTGGGTGATCTTTAAGGTCCCTTCCAACTCTAACCATTCTATGATTCTATGACATCCATGCACAAAACAGCAAGGGTGGTATAAGCCAGAACTCTGAAATTCACTTCTAAAGCCAGACACGGTAGTCACTACAATACACGCCGTATTTATCATCTATTTTCCAACACTGCATCAGTGGATTGAAGCAGTTCCTAATGTACAAGTACAGGGATAAATATTTGTTAACATCTGCATTTATGCAGAAAAAAATCAAGCTGATACAGAGCAAAACTGCATAAACAAAGGAGTTCTTTAGGTGAAAGGACGTAAGGAAAAATCAGATATGAAAAAAAATCAGTTTTGTGTGAAAGAAATGAAGAAAACACTGTATGTACAGGCCTTAGAAAGGGGCTGAGGGGAGTCATTCAGGGAGGCATGTGAATCCTACTGGTTGCTTTAGTTGTTGAAAACAATAATCAGAAAAACTTTAACTCTCCTTTTTCCTCCAGCAGCTCCCTCTCATCCGTGCTCTTTCTCGGAGTATTACCATTTGGTAATGAGGGGTTTCTGTTAGAATGAGCAGAAGCTTTCTCACTGGGGTCAGCAGGAGCTGGAGCTGGATACACTGGACGTGGCTTTTGTTCCGCAGTAACTACAGCTCCCTTCTATCATCCCCAACAGAGATGTGTCAGAAGTTTACATCTCTGAATATTGTTAGTGTGGCCACTCCTGAGTGGGTTGGTTTTAATAACTTATGCATGTAGTGTCCTCGTCCAGCCTTTGTTAATAAATCCACTGTGATGAGCAGCATAGATTAATGTGTGGCTTAAATTACATAATGTCCAGGCATCATGACATAGCGAGCAGATAAAAGCATGAATAATTGGCTTTAACAATGTGACTATACCTATGCGATTATCTTTTAGGTTTTGGGTTGGTTTTTTGTTTGTTTTTATTTTTAAAAAGTTGCTTTTCCTGTATGCAGATAACACGAAGAGTAAATCATCCAAGGACAGTCCATCCAGATGCTGCTGGCACGCCAGCTCGACTTTCCTCCCTGCAGACGATGCATGGCAGGGGCAGGGTACGTCTCTTCGCTCATTTTCTATTGAAAGGCGAGCGCGTTATCGCTGATGCCCTTTTCAGTCTGTTTTCTAAGCCTCAAAAATCAGGGTCCACTTCCCACCTGGCACGAGGCTGGCAGAGGTAAGGGAGGAATTCAGTTTGGATCTGGTTTTGGGCAGGCAAAACGTGGGACTCATGAGAAGGGTGAGAACGTGCAATTTACTGAGGTTTTTACTAAGAAGGGGACGAAAAAGGGATGCAGTAGGTGCAGTCTTGTTCGGTGCAGACATACTGCTGTGCAAAGTGTAATTAGAGCTGCTGGGTGGCCAGGGCAGCTGTGGGGAGGCTGTCTGAAGGCTCCTATAGCCCCATGTCCTCTCGCCAGCAGTTGCTGGCAGACAAGCAGAGAAGAGGGCGATCATGGGGCGATCCCTCCCCACACCCAGCGGAGAGCGGGTTGGGGACTTCCTGAGCCAGAGGCAACAATATGGGCTCTGTGCTTCAAAAAAACCCAAACCCCAAACCCCACGTGTTAGCAATCATCTCTCTCTCAGATTACCAAATTTGCAAAACGAGTTCAAAGTTGGGATTGGTTTTCGTAACTGAAGCCTCGCGTTCCCCTCCCTCCCATGGCTGCGTGGGGAAGGTGAAGCTGGGTGGCCCCTCTCCAGGCAGCCCCCAGCCCGGTGGGGGCTCGGTGGGGGCTCGGTGGGGTGGCCGGGGAAGAGCCATGGGGAGGACAGGGCACTGCTGCAGCACGGGTTTCGGTTTGCCAGAACTTCAAAATTTCCTCTGTAATACTCAGATGCAGAATCCAGCTCCGGTGGAGTGTGGCAATCAGGATTTCAGTCTTTTTATGGCTGGTAGTTTTTTTCACTTTTAAAATCTGCTTGTAAGGACAGTGCGGGCCCTGAGCGGCTGGAATGATTTGGCATGAACAGTGTGGGTATTAGATGGCCTTTTCTCTTGACCTTTTGGTCAGGATCGAGTGAAGTATCTATTTATACTCCTGTTGTTGGGAGGCCCTACCCTGCCCTTGCAGGAATGATGTCCGAGGAGCCAAGCAGACCCCTTCTCGCTCTGGCTGCTCTCATCGCCTTCGCTGCAAGAGAGCCCAGAGTGGCTGAATGCATTGAGGAGAAAAGACTGCGGTCGTCTTGCTTCTCTGCCCAGCGGTAACTGCGACTCTGCAGCAGACGCATTGGCTTCACCGCCTGAGCATTTTATAAATAGCAGAGTTTGCTTTAAAAAAAAAAAATAAAAGCAATAAAAATAAAACAAACAAAAAAAGAAAACCACCCCAACCCCAAGCATTGCCCTCTGTTAGTGCTGTGTTCATTTACCCCCATGTTGCTGCTTGGCCCCTTTGTAACTCCTGAGGAGGGAGGCAGCTCTTCATCAGCGTTTCCTCGCCTTGCGTTTAGCTCACTTAGCGAGTGCGTGGCACACTCTGGAGCCGCAAAGAGGGCTCCTCTTTTTTCCGTGCCCCATCTGTCCGAGAGCAGGACAGAGAGGAGCAAATTCAGCAGCTTGCTCTGGCAGACGTCGGAGCAGATGCGTTTTGATTGAAAGCAGAAATGGAAGGATTTCTGCCTGCCTTACAGCTTGCTTCTTAAGAGTAGTAGGTTGGGTTTTTTTTCCTTTGAATCATCAGCCTTGATATTGATGCAGAGGGGAGTGTCACGAACATGTATTCCCTGAATTTAGATGAGGTAATGGTTGGCATTAAGGTCGGCGCTGCAGGCAAAATGAGCTCTTTGACAGTTAAACAAGGCCTGTTCACTCTTGCAGGCCTCTGAACTTAAAAAAAAAAAAAAAAAAATGCCATTCATAACCTGAATATGAGCTGGGGTCATTTTATCAAATCCAGATCAGTACATTTAATGAGTCTCTTTGTTCCGCGATGGGCTGGTGCAGAAGAAGGAGCTGGATGCTGGAATCCTGGCTCCCGAAGCAGCCTTGGCTGGCTCCCCGCGCCCCATCGGCTTATCTTTTCATGAAGTACCAGTAATAATAACAGCCTAACTCACAAAAGGCTTGAGGCTTAAGTTGTCACAACTGAAAGTGTTTTTACATAGAGGGAGAGAGGCAGTTAGTAGTCAGGGAACCGAGCGGTCACTGTGACATGGGAGTGTTGAAAAGGCTGATAAACCAGGCTGGTTTCAAACCAACGCACTGCTGGGTTGACGTTCATTAATGATACATGTTGCCGACGGCTAATTCTTAATCATCGTTACATCTTGGAGTGCTGTGCCCATTTCTGGGCTCTCTGGTACAAGATGGGCATGGTCATACTGGAGCGGGTCCAGCAGAGTCCATCTGTGCGTAGGAACACCTGATGGGGCCGTGGGCTCTGGTCTGCCCAGTGAGCGGACAAGAGGCATGAAGTGAAGTACGGGAAATTGCATGTAAACATAAGAAAAAGGTTTGTTTTTTTTTTAACGGTGAGGGTGGTCAGGCAGCAGAAGAGGTTGCCCAGAGGGGCTGCGGAGTCTCCATCCTTGGAGATACTCAAAACCCCCATGGATACATCCCTGAGCAACCTGCTGTAGCTGAGCCTGCTGTGAGCAGCGGGGTGGGATGAGACGATCTCCAGAGGCCCCTTCCAACCTCAGCGATTCTGTAATCCTCGTTCTGTCACCAATCATCATCTCTGCATATTCAAACAATTAGTCCTTAGCAATCTAAGCCTTCGTTAGCTCAGGGTATTCAGTGTCTCGGAGCTGAAGCCACATGGTTAGCACTGATGGCTGCAGTCCCTCATGAGGGGAGGGGGCTCCAAAGTGGGCAACTCCTTTCATCCTCATTTTTCCCTGCTCATTGCTCCTGTTTGCATGCTTTTCAGCCCTGCCACAAAGAGAAAACCTCTGGTGTTTCTGGCATAGTTCATTTTACTTTCAGGCCCGGGAGCTGCTCTGGTTTCACCAGGCACTTTCTCACGTGTTCTGCAAGGTTGTTCTGCATCCACCAGGCATCTCCTGCCTCCTCTGCCTCCTGAGCTCTACCTTGATGGCTTTACTGCTTGCACGTGTTCACACAGAATGGTTTGGGTTGGAAGGGACCTTAAAGATCATCTAGTTCCAACCCCCTGCCATGGGCAGGGACACCTCCCACTGGACCAGGTTGCTCAAAGCCCCATCCAGCCTGGCCTTGGACACTTCCAGGGATGGGGAATCCACAGCTTCCCTGGGCAACCTGTTCCAGTGTCTCACCACCCTCACAGTAAAGAATTTCTTCCTGATATCCAATCTAAATCTACCCTCTTTCAGTTTGAAGCCGTTACCTCGTGTCCTATCATTACACTCCCAGTGTTTCCCAGTACTGCCTTTGTGCAGCTATACCACACGTCTGCTGCTGCCCCTTTGGTGACATTTGTGTATTTATTCTTACCTGTTTCACAAAATACATTATAGGCTGTGGCTGGTTTTGCTGTTACAACATGTGTAACCTGCACAGTGTGGCTGGCTGGGCAGGTTTAGAGCACGTGTGTCTGGTTCCGAGGCGAGCAAATACAGGTTTTATACCCTGTGCCTGCTTCCGAGCACAGTGGGACTTTGGTCTGGCTACAGCATGGGGCAGTCTCAGAAGACCCATGTTCTGCTTTGCAAATGCAGCATGTCTCATGACCACGAGGGCTGCCTTTTTACCTGTGACTTGGCATCTTCCCGATGAATCCTTCTTGATTGCCAAGGCAGGTTTGCCCTGGGACCTTCAGGAAGCTCTGGTGTCTCATGACTCCCATCCTTTCTTCTATCCTGGGGTTAAAATGGATTTTAATTACTTTGTTTCATGGGAATAAGCAGCTTCTTTGGATTAAAAGAAGTCTTCAGTCTGGGATTTATTGGATTTTTTTGCATCTACTGAATTATGCTAGAGGAAGGTGTTAAATCAGAACTCCTACACCCAGCTGTTGGTAGCAATAATTTTGACCTGTAACACATAAATGCAAGCTTTAGCCTGGAAATTGTCTGTCCATTTGCACTGAATGGATTCCACTTGGTCTACAAGCGGGGGCTCAGCGAGGGTTTGGGTTAGGACCATGCTCATTACACAGCCACCCGCCCTTTGCAAAGAGACAGGTTTTCTACAGCAGCCACAGAAGGACTCGGCACCAGAGACAATACACAGTCCACCGAGGACTGGGTGAAGGGCTGCTTTGCCTTAGGTTTCTACTGACCGTATTGGGGGAGACCATGCCCAAAGGGATGCTGACAGCATAGGATCCAAACCTACAACTCTGGACTAGAGATTCTTTAATCCCCTTCTTGGTGAAACAGACTGATTTTTTGCTGCAGTACTTTCCAACTTTGTCTTCCAGGCCAAATAATTAGGTTCAGCCTGTGGAGTACTCTACCCTCTACCAGCTGACATAGGGAACCTGCAGACTGTCCCCTTTGACCAGACCCTGCTGCTGTGGGTCCCTGTTTGCCTGCTACCCGAAACCTCCCAGGGCACAGCTGGCTGCTCCCCAGCATTGCCCAGGCAGCTGGGGACCAAGGGCATCCCGCTGGTCGGTGCTGGGATGGACTTCCTGCCTGCAGAAGTGCTGGCATCCTCCCCTGGTTTCTGAAGACGCCTTCAAAGTAGCACCTTTCAGGATCTTACACCTTCAAAGTAGTGCCCTTCAGGATCTTAAAGCATCTTCATGACATGGAGTATGTGGAAATCACCTTGGCCCCGACATGCACGCTGCCAATGGGACATGTTTGCTGCTAGCAGGGAACAGAAAAGGACAGCTTTGGGTAGAGCTACTGGGGGACTGAGGTGGGTGAAGAATCTAGTTGGAAAATGGCATTTAACAGCACCGCTTTTGTAAAAACGGAATTATCAAGATGCTGGTCTATAGACGCACTGGGAGAGTTCACCTCCGTTAGTGCTAAACCCACCAAGGACACAGGAGCTGCTGCATGGCACATCCCTTTTTGTGCTCCTGCTTTTCTCCTGCTGAAGGAATTACTCACCAGTTTTAGCCCGTGAGAGAAGTTGTGACCCAAGGAGGGGCCAGTTGCTGATTTAGAAATATTAGAGGTTATTCAAAGTTTAAAGCCATTCCAGGAGATGTCACTGTAGCTGGAAGGGAAACACGCCACGCAACAGGAGAGCTTTTAAACCAGAGCTCTAGGATAAGTACATTTAATCCTGTTTTCCCATCAAATCCAGCAAATTGTGAAGAATCTTACATTGCACTTAATTTTACTCTGAGTTGATTTTAAACACCCCTTGGACATAATGCTTTGGGAAGAGTAATTCTGAGATAAGGCAGAGCCACCGCTGCCTGGCTGAGCTTCGTGCCTGCCCGTGTGGTGAGGGCGAAGCCTGAACGTAAGCCCATGGCAGGAATGTAGCCATTAAAACTATTTGCATGCTTAAAAATAAGTACATAAACATACTGCTTAAGAGATCGGAAGTGAAAAACATAATCTTGGCTTCCAGTGTGCCTTCTTTAAGTTACAGTCTGTTCTTCTTGCACACCCACAGGACCATCCACCGGCAGAGCTGCTGCCCTGCAGCTCAGGAGGGACTGTCGTTCCTGAAGACTCGGTGCCATTTCACCAGCCCCTGTGTCATGCTGTGCACCCTGCTGGTAGCCAGAATTTGCCTCCTGTCTGGCAGCATGGTTTTGCCTATATTTTTTGCTGCCACGGCACACTCGTGGTGTATCAGTGCGGAGGCGGAGCGTGCACGCACGGGCTGTGGGGCTGGGACTTGCTGCGTCCTCACCCCGATGTACCTTCTGGCCTAGATATGGGGTGGAGGGCGCAGGTTGGGATTGCCTTCAACCACAACAGCTAAATCCTCCAGAATTTGTGCACCAGACCCTCATGTAACCTAACTGGGGAGAAGCAGGAGAAGCTTTTGGGTGGTGTAATCCCATGCTGCAGCCTACACAAACTGTTCTTCAGACATCTAAGCCATTCATGTATATTTTGCATCTCTTAAATCAAGATGCATTCATTTGCCTAAAATACTCAGACTGGATTTTTTGGGGGGGAATACATTAGAAAATACTTGTTCCTGTTCCTTTTGAAGAAGGAAAGAAATACTGCCTATGTACAGGGCATGAATTTTAAACTGAGAAACTTGAGCAACGTTTATAATCATGTTTATACCATTTGGCAGCAAACTGGACAGAGGAACTTTTTGGAAACAGTTTTTTATCATCCCCAGCATGCTTTTGGGTTTGGCCCTGCTTCAACGGGAAGTTTTTCCATCCAGCCTGGGATTTTTTTTATATTTGTTTTTATTTTAAGAGACGTGATCAGCTAAGAGTTATTATTATATGTTGTGTTTTGAAAGTCTTTCTTCCTGTTAGGATAAGACTTAAGATCGTTACATTCAAAGCATTAAAAAATAATCGAGTAGTCCTTTCAACGTCTTATGCTGTTTTATCTGCTTTTTTGCACCTCCTTCAGTTTGGACAAAGAAATTAGGCTGGTCTGTTTTGCCTTCTTGCCTGCGGATCATTTGCCAGTGCTTTGTGGAGAGGCAGCTGAGGGCTCGCAGCCAGATTTTCAAAGGCACCAGATGCTGGCACATCCAGAAACCTAAAAGATTTTTGATCGTTTTCTGCCTAGTCCCCATGAAATGATCAGATTCGGTGCAGGGTAGGCGTTAACCTATTTCATGCATATTTTAGAGTTGCATGTTAAGGAGCTTTGGAAATCTGTGCTGTGATGGTGCCTGTCTGGCTTACATTCAAGAAAAGGAAATGGAAGAGGAAGATGAAGTCAAAAATGCATTCGGTACTATTTTTTTCTTGGAAAGAACAGCCAATGAGAGCACTAACAAAAGCACAAATCCTTTGCTAACATGACTTTTCCATACAAGTAATTGCCCTGAGGATGGTGTGTTGCAGTGAGGGGAAGAGCCTGCTGCCTCTGCCAGTGTTTCTGGATACGCCTGAATCCTTATCAATGAAATGAAAAGAAAATGTTTGACAAGCCATGCTATTAGTTTTTTAAAGCTTGTTTTACTGAAGCGCAGGCTGGAAGGGCTTTGGTTCCTCCATGTGTTTTTCTGCCCTTCTTTAATTTTCCTCCTGTCCTGAAGAGTGCAGTCACTAATTGCGAATTAGCAGTCAATAGATTCTTCTTTTAAATATGTTTAAGACGGTGGCACATACACGCACACCCAGACATCCCATCGGCAAGCAGGAAGGTGACAGATATTCTTTGCAGTGTTTGCATTACTAGCGTGAGCCTGGGAAGCAGTATGGATTTGAACATAACTCACTCGTATGCTTGTTCTAACAGATGATCCTTCAGCGATTGACCTAGACTCCGACTGGAAGGCTCCCACGGAAGAGTGGGGAAATTGGACAGGACATGAGGAGCATCAGGCAGGGGATGAGAAGGAGAAGGTGAGGCAGTGGCATTGGTGACCGAGGAAGACCTGTTCCACTGGGGCCAGTCTCAGACAGACTGGGGTGTCCAGCCCAGCCCTAGAGCCAGACTCCTGCGGTTGTGGGGGCTTTTTCATGCTGGGAAGAGGTGCTTGGTGTGATCACTCTCCTGACCTGTCTGAGGTAGCTGGAGCTGGGGAAACACTTGCAGGACGTGTGAGATGGGCTGGAGGAATTGGCTGGTTCTGGTAGCTCATCGTCTGGATGGCATTGCTGTCCTGAGCAGCAAACACTAGTATTTGCTACCCTGCGTGAATGAGCTCTTTCTACTGCCACGGACCCTCCTGAATACCTGTGTAGAGCCCACAGCTGACACCAGCCTTCCCACCATCCCAGCTGGGATGTATTTATTTAAGTGTATTTATTTAAGGTTTGCTGATAGTGATACAGTGGTAGCTTGGGTGGAGAGATAAAAGCAGAAAGCTTGCTGTTGAAATACTTTCTAGAAGCCCAGGGAATTGTCCCTCTTTGGCAGCAGCGGGAAGAGCGTGCTGAGCTTTTGCAAACTGCTGGCTTAAGCCCAGGTGTGTACCTTATCCAGAGAGACGCCCTGCTTGTACACTCCTGGAGGCCATCAGTTTTCCTGAAAAAAACATGCATCAGCCATCCCAGGCCTCCTCTTATAAGATGTCTGATGTTTTCAGGATTTGCCAAAAGGCAAAGCAGGCATTCATTTCTGCCTTTCTGGACTGAAAAGCAAAACGCAGCAGAAGAAGAAGAAAACTGAAGTGAAGGAAGCAAGGGGTGGAGCGGGACTGAGGCATGTAAGTATTTTGTATTCCCAGAGCAGCATCTGGCTTTCCAAGAGCAGAGTGGGGGTGTCTTCTCCATTAGGATGATGTGACCTAAGGGGGGACTTTTTTCCTTTTTTTCCTTTTTTTCCTTTTTTTCCTTTTTTTCCTTTTTTTCCTTTTTTTCCTTTTTTTCCTTTTTTTCCTTTTTTTCCTTTTTTTCCTTTTTTTCCTTTTTTTCCTTTTTTTCCTTTTTTTCCTTTTTTCCTTTTTTTTCCTTTTTTTCCTTTTTTTCCTTTTTTTCCTTTTTTTCCTTTTTTTCCTTTTTTTCCTTTTTTCCTTTTTTTTCCTTTTTTTCCTTTTTTTCCTTTTTTTCCTTTTTTTCCTTTTTTTCCTTTTTTTCCTTTTTTCCTTTTTTTTCCTTTTTTTCCTTTTTTTCCTTTTTTTCCTTTTTTTCCTTTTTTTCCTTTTTTTCCTTTTTTCCTTTTTTTTCCTTTTTTTCCTTTTTTTCCTTTTTTTCCTTTTTTTCCTTTTTTTCCTTTTTTTCCTTTTTTCCTTTTTTTTCCTTTTTTTCCTTTTTTTCCTTTTTTTCCTTTTTTTCCTTTTTTTCCTTTTTTTCCTTTTTTCCTTTTTTTTCCTTTTTTTCCTTTTTTTCCTTTTTTTCCTTTTTTTCCTTTTTTTCCTTTTTTTCCTTTTTTCCTTTTTTTCCTTTTTTCCTTTTTCTCCTTTTTCTCCTTTTTCTCCTTTTTTCCCTTTTTTCCCTTTTTTTCCCCTTTTTTTCCCTTTTTTTCCTCTTTTTTTCCTTTTTTTCCTTCCCCTCTCCCTGCCCGCCCATAAAAGAAGGGTGAGCACAGTGACCAGTGGATTTTTGCAACACAGTATTCCCTAACATACTTACAAAACAGTTTGATTTTGCAATGCGGAGAGGAGCAGATGGCTTTAATCGTGGAAGGAAAAATGCTTTCTCAGGCAAACGCACTCCAAGTTTAGTGTACAACTGGGCTGTGTTTTACCTGTGGCAGAAGGTCACCTGGAGATATTAACAGTAATGCAAAAGTGGTTCCCAAAAGCCAGTGAAGATAAAGTGAGACCGATGTTATACCAGTGAAAAGCTTCTTGAGAGAAATATGTCTCAGAGTGCAAGAGAGAAAGGCTGTGGAAAATGTCACCCCATTTGGGATGGGAAGTACAAAGGAGCGGAGTGTTGACTGGGTTTTGGAGCAGTCCTTGGCTGTGATGTCCTTACTGCTCAGTGAAATGAGAAACGGGGCAGGGGGGGGGACCCCCCAAATTGTCCTAATTGTTTTTCACTCACTTGTCACTGAATATGTTGCTCTGGACTCATACGGCTGTGTGGTACCGTTTGTCTTCCCCTCGCGCCCACTGTGGTTTCTCCTGATCCTTGGGACAATTTTGCTCCCTGAACTCCTGATGCTCCCATTTTAAGGGAAAATCTTTTAACTAACTCACTGACCACAATCCACATGGTCATTAAGACAACCCATCGGTTACCGGAGTGGTGCCAGGCCACTCTCTCTCTCTTGCACATCCAATTAGTTGCTTTAGCTTTGTATGTACCTTAATGAATAATCTTAGTAGTGCTGTTCAGACTGCTCAGGACGGCATTGTTTCTTCTGGCACGTTCATGATGGGCCAGAAGGAGTTTGTGCTGCATGTCAGCCCCAAATGCCAGTGACTGCTGCTGTGCAAGCTCATCCTTTGGAGATGGACATAAAAAAATGAAATTACTTATGAAACCAGATATGCAACATCGGTCATCAAACTCCCTTTGCTACCGCCAGTATTTCTGTGGACTGTGGGCACATCTTCGTCTTCAGTCTCACTATCCAATTACAGTACCTTCACCTCAATATATCTTGCTGTTCTTCTATTCACGGGGGAAAACAAAGGAAAAGATGGTAATGAAAGACAATTTCAATACTTTAATCCCATCTAAAACAAATAAACAGGAGGTAGGTGGATGACGTGCCAGAATATTCTAACCATTTAAAAACTAATTTGTCCTGCAGTTTCTTTAAATACCCTAATTCCCTCCAATAATGGCATTTTCTCTCATATTTTGTACTTGCATATGCTTCGTTTAACTCATAAGCTTAGTGAAGCATATTGTTTCAATTAAGCCCCAGCAAGGTTTGGAAACAAGAATGGAAGAAGGCCCAAGGGACTTGGTATCTACAGAACATAGCAGTGATGCAGTCTGTGCTTCCTTCAGAAAATCCTCGGACGTTGCTAATAATTCACCCAATAACGGTAAGTGATTGGTTTTGCACATCTGATGAATTTTGGTTTCAGAAAAATGCATAATCTGAGAAGCGTTCACAAATGCATTTATAAGTGAATAGGCAAAATGCTTCTCCTTTAGCTGAATGTGTTAATTCTTAGAGAGGCTCTGTTATGTTTTCTTCTGTGACAGACACCTGTTCTCCTGGCTCCTGCCAGAGTTAATGAGCAAAACTGCCATTGTATTTAGTGGGAGTAATTTTTGCACAGCGCTTTTAAATGTGAAACGGAAGCAAATGTATGTGTGAGCTGGAGCCCACTAAAAACATTCAGAGCCCTCCCCGTGACTTTGGATTCCCCATGTAAGTAGGTAGCCCTTGTAAAACACATCTAAAAACCCCAAAATACCCTTCTTCTGGTGAAAGACTGAGCAAAGACATTGAAGTGCTGGAGCGGGTCCAGAGAAGGGCAACGGAGCTGGTGAGGGGTCTGGAGCACAAGTCTTGTGAGGAGCGGCTGAGGGAACTGGGGGTGTTCAGCCTGGAGAAAAGGAGGCTGAGGGGAGACCTTCTCGCTCTCTACAACTGCCTGAAAGGAGGGTGTAGCGAGGTGGGGGTCGGTCTCTTCTCCCAAGTAACAAGAGATAGGATGAGAGGAAATGGCCTCAAGTTGTGCCAGGGAAGGTTTATATTAGATATTAGGAAAAATTTCTACACCAAAAGGGTTGTCAAGCATTGGAACAGGCTGCCCAGGGAAGTGGTGGAGTCGTCATCCCTGGAGGTATTTAAAAGATGAGTAGATGTGGTGCTGAGGGACATGGTTTAGTGGTGGTTTTTATCAGAGTTACGTTAATGGTTGGACTTGATGATCTTAAAGATCTTCTGACCTAGACAGTTTTCTGATTCTATGAAAAGCCAGCAATTCCCAGGGACGTGATTGCACTTGGAAGGTTTGTGCACTGGCCCCTGTTGTTTGTATGGCAGGTGTACCTGGGAAAAAGGAGAGGAGGAAGAGGAAGAAAATGAAGAAGGAGACTTGAGGGAGCCATGCAGCTGCCGGAGTGACAACCCAATGGGGCAGGCGTGCCGATGAGCTGCAAAGATTCTGCTTTCTGCCATGCCGCACTGAGCCCAAAGTCAAGAGAGGCTCCAGGAGACCTCCCAGAGAGAGGAAGAGGAGGAGAGGAGCGGCAAGAAAGCCAGAGAGCGTGAGTGTGTGAGAGATGGGAGAGAATGAGCACGTTGTGCACAGGAGGGGGCGGTGGAACAGAGCGGCTCTTCATTACAAACCGCTGCCCTTGATTAAAAGCTGTTGAATGGGTTTTGACTGGTTGCATTAAGTCCTTTCAGTTTTTCACTGTCACGTTGTTTGTCAGCTCGTAATGTTATACGCCAGTGTAGAAATGGTTGGGATGTACCTGCCCATGTTTGTACTTTGGTTCCATGGAGGATCCACCAGCTGGTCTCTGGCATTTTTGCAGCGATGCTCATCGACCGGCTACTAATGCCCAGAAGGAAGCACTGTTCAGAGACCAAGGGAGAACAACGTGGATCGTTCTCCAACCTTCTAAATCTTTTAAATCATTCTTGTCTGCTACAGTCAGACTTTTGCCTCATACCTTGCCGTATTTATATTTCTCACCCCACATCAGGCTGGCTTGCTCCACAAGGGAGAAGTTCTAGAGGAGATCTTAAACTCATTTGGAAAGATGGCCTAAACCCTTTTTTTTCCTCCTCAGATTTCAAGAGAGAAAAATCTCCTCAGATTTCATGGGCTAAAGTTTAAAGTCTGTATGTCCAAAGCATGTTGCATTTGTACTTATAGTAGACTGAAGTCACTTTTTGAAATCATTTTTCTTACTCTGATGTTTGGAAGTTTTTATCATTTTGTTACTTAAATATTGTGAATGAAGTTTTTAAAAATGTCATTTTAGTATTTATTGAAAAGTGTGTATTTCTCGTTGTCGGAGGGCTTATAGTACGGAGGAGGGACTGCGTCAAAGTGGAATACTGTGGTCTATAAGTAGCGCTGAGTTAACACCACTAAAAGCTGAAGCCCTTCATCCCTGGAGGAGCTGCAGCTCTGGTGGTAGCTGTGAGGGTTTCTTAGGTGGTCCTGAGGCTGTGCCTCCACCTGACCCATCCTAGAAGTGCTGCCTCGAAGGATGAGATAACGGTTGTCAACTCTCCATCTGCATTCGACTTCGTGCCTTTGGAGATTGTATGGGCAGATTACCTGACTGATGCATGTTAACAGTTTGCATGTCCGTAGGCATCGGGCTGATGCTGTGAAACTCAATTTCATGCAGGACGTTGAGTAACGAGGGCTGTTAATGGCTTTACACCCCTACAGCGGCACTCCTGTTTGCATCACCGAGCCAGATGTGCTCTGTGCTTCTGCCATCACAGCCACCCAGTCCCCGATGGTGGCTTGTCTGAGCGTTACCTGCAGCTCAGCGCTTTTACCTGAGAGCTTTCATCTGTTGCACAGCTGTCAGAGCGGCTGCATCCTTCAGAGAAGCAGTTAATTGCAGCAACGTATTTGTGTTTGGAGTTTGGCTACTATACGTTAAAGGGCAGTTCTCCCGTGCTGTGGGTTTTTGGGGTAGCCAGCTGTACAGTGCGCCCTGACGTTTAGCACAGCAGGATTGTTTCAGACAGGTGATGGCTAATCTTTAACTGCTGCCACTTAGCAGCCCACTGTCCAGGATCTGCACGCCTTGGTGTTTGTGTCTTGGTGTAGGGGATATACGGGCATTTTATGAATTGACTGAATAGACCAAAGGGTTTTTATCTGGAAAGTGGTTTGGAGCAGATGCCTAACAAGGAAATGCATGGCCTCGCTGGAGAAACAAGTACAGCAAGTTCAAGGCTTTAGAAGATGTGTTAATGAGTATGTGGGTAATGAGTAAAGTTCTGCTGTCTCTGAAGCCAATGGAAAACATCCATTGACCTCATTGGGGCCAGGATGTTGCCCAAGGTCTTTGTTTAGCATTGAAGATAACCTCTGTGATCAAAAAAAAAAAAAAAAGAATGAAGGAGATAAAGAGAAGCTGACAAGGGTGGTAGACTCCAGATTTCTTCTGCTTTTTTCTCTATATCTGCTTGCAAACTTTTTGATCTCTGTGTAATTATGTTTTATTTCTACATGTTACAGTATTTCAAATGTTCATTGTTTTTATAATAAAAAATAAAAACTTTTGCCCGAAGCCCAGCACTCACGAGCAGTGTTATTTAATTAGTTTGTATGTGCGTGCGCAAGAGCACATGTTTTTGGATAAAACCATTTCATTTTCAAGCTTTTTCGATGTACTGTAGATGTTTTTTAAGATATTTCCTCCATCTGAACCCTTTTATGTTTAGGAAATCCTCATGACATTCTTCTGTTGTTGGGATAAAAGAACAATCAAGACCTATAACACTGACAAGTTGACTGCGGTGCTGATGACAAGCAGCAGCAAATTTTATTACCCAGTTTTTCTGTCAAATTCATCAGTACCACTCTTACTGACATCAGCGGTATGAGGAGAGCTGTATTTTTCTTCTAGCTCCACTGTTTCACAGATGGGAAGTCATCACTGTAATACAGACGGGCTTGGGAATTTATAGCAGCACCTTATTTAATACCACATTCTAATGAGGGCAAATACACTCCTACATCTAAATACTGTTGATCGTAGGCTTTCCTAAATAATTGCAGAGCTCTCTTCAGGCCAAATTTGGTGGCAATGTACCATTTGTGTGACTCATCTGCTGTATCGGTGCCCATGCTAGTTAGGATGGGTATAGAATCATAGAACGGTTAGAGTTGGAAGGAACCTTAAAGATCATCTAGTTCCGACCCCCCCTGCCATGGGCAGGGACACCTCCCACTAGACCAGGCTGCTCAAAGCCCCATCCAGCCTGGCCTTGAACACTTCCAGGGATGGGGCATCCACAGCTTCTCTGGGCAACCTGTTCCAGTGTCTCACCACCCTCAGAGCGAAAAATTTCTTCCTAATATCTAATCTTTAGATTATCCTCTTCCACTTTGAAGCCATTAGCCCTTGTCCTATCACTACGTGCCCTCGTAAAAAGTCCCTCTCCAGCTTTCCTGTAGACCCCCTTTAGGTACTGGAAGGCTGCTATAAGGTCTCCCTGGAGCCTTCTCTTCTCCAGGCTGAACAACCCCAACTGTCCTCATAGCAGAGGCGCTCCAGCCCTCTGATCATCCTTGTGGCCCCCCTCTGGACCTGCTCCAACAGGTCATGTGCTTCTTATGTTGGGGCCTCCAGGGCTGGATGCAGTACTCCAGGTGGGATCTCACCAGTGCAGAGTAGAGGGGGAGAATCACCTCCCTAGCCCTGCTGGGTGCTGGGTACCGTTTGGTTGATGCGGCTGCAGTAGTGCCAGAAGTCTTTCTGCGCCACATCCCCCAGCGCTGCTGCTGCTGCTGGGGCTGTCAGGGATGGGAAGGTCTGCTGAGGGTCTGGTTCCTCAGTCAATGGACTGAGGTTAAAGAAAAACAACCCAACCAAAACACAAAGCGCTCAGCAGCTGCTGTTAACTTCCATTCTTTCACTTCCTAGTCCTCAGAGGCTGAAAAACCATCGTTCAGCTTAACAAATGGTCTTTGCAGATGGCCAGCACCTTTGAAAAGCAGACCTTTGAGACCATTATGAAACTCCCCTTCCTTTCATCACTGCTTGTTCAGGCTAATCCCTGTTTTCCATGCTTCTAAGACATGTCTCCCCTTCTCTTCTGTGAGAATTAACCGTTCTGCGCAAATCATCAGCCTGCTATCCTGCTTCTGGCACCAGGAGTGTTAAACAAATGTGTTTGCCAGGGAAGGGGTGGAATCACCATCCCTGGAGGTATTTAAAAGACGGGCAGATGTGGCGCTCAGGGGCATGTTTTAGTGGTGTTTTTGCCAGTGTTAGGTTGCTGGTTGGACTCGATGATCTTAAAGGTCCCTTCCAACCTAGACGATTCTATGATTGATATGCTCACCCTCCTAGTCTCTGATCCTTACTAGCTGGAGATCAGTGAAAATCCTCAGACAGGAGATTCAACATCCCTCCAACAGGTTGTAGCATTGCTTGTGCCATAGCTGAATGTTTTTATTCTCTGTATAACTTATCCCTTGGAAAGGTAAATCTGGAGTAGCCTCTCTTTGGCCATTCATCAGCCCAGTGTGGTCTAATTGCCAGTTCATGGGCCAGATCCAGCTGGCTCCCCCTGCCTTTTCCTTAAGCAATTTATTAATTGCTTGAGTGGCACATGCCTTGGGAACAGCCAAAAGCTCTCACTGGGCCTGCAGATGGTCCAGCGGCTGGAAATCAAGCCTCTGGTGCAGCCACGGCGTGGGAGGCGGGATGAAGTGTGGCTGGGAAAACATCTATGATCTGGTTAGGAGCAAGCAATTAATTGTTACAGCTGCAAATGATGAAATACACCGCTTTAAGTTTCAACTTTCTCTTAAGCTCAGTCTGCTCTATTTTTGTAATGATGCTCTTTCTTGTGGGAAGCCTTTTGGAGGTGGAAGATCGGCTATATCCCTAATAATAGGGCCATATCCCTAAGGGATGGGTCCCTGAGCATCTCGGGCATTAAGCTGTGGTTGACGCTGTAATTGATGAACTCCTGACCTACAAAGCTGTGTTTACTCCCAGGCAGACTGCAACATGCAGATGCAGAGGCTGAACCTTTGCTTCACGCTCCAACCATGGTGTAACGCCGTCAGGGTTAAGTGGGGCAACTGCAGAGAGGAATTTGGCCAGCTGTTCCATAATTATCTGTAACTGATTGTTGTCATCGTCTATAATTATCAAGGCTCCACCCAACCCGCAGCTCAGTGGCACAGCTGACATACCTGCGTGAGCTGAGTATCAGGTAGACATGCTAATTGCTCGGCAGAAGATAATTTATTTACTATGCTAACAACACGGGCCTGCTCCATAGTACTGCAAATGCTCCAAGGGCAGCTGGCTCCTTGTGAGGAGAGTGGGATTTTAAGTCATGGGCTACAAAGATCAGATGTAGGAAACCTTGTCCTTCTGTGATCGTACTCAACCAGACCCAGGGGTTCTTTCAAGGCAAATTGAACTTTCTGGTATATGCCATCGCTGACATTCAGCTCCACAAACGTTCTCAACTGCAGAGGACGTGTCCTCCTGTACCGAAAGGATGAAAGTAATTACTGGGAAAAAAAAGTGATTACTGAAAGTAATGGATTAGTCTCAGAAACAAACTCCCTGTGCTGCCTTGGGAAAAAGCCACTGCAACAGTAACTGAGCCTTGTACCATCCCATCAAGAGACGACTAGAAACTCGGTAAACTTGAGTTTACATCAAACTTTGATTTCTGTATCCATGTACTATTTTCCTTTGGTGGTGGTTCTGAGTATGGTAAGTTAGTTACAGAGACGCGTGATAAATTAGTTAATCAAGCACTTTTGGCAGTACCAGATGAAACCTTTGCCCACGTCCCAAGCTGCAAACCCATTCAAAGAGCCAATGTGTAGAGAAATGACAATTACTAGAAGGCAATTCTTCCTTCTTCCCCCAGCAGGTAATGTTCAGGTCCTCAGGCTCCTCCTGTTCACCCTGCCAAGATTCATGGAGCGGCAAGTCCAGGCTGAGGGCTGGGAGGAGGAGACTGACAGAAAGTACAGGACATTTCCCGTTTCCAGCACTCATTTTTAGTCATGTGAAAGCACCGAGATACCTGAATTTGCCATGTTAGATGGAGGAAAATGCTGTCTGTTATTTTTAGACATTTTTATAGCTCTTCAGCTGTATGAAGGCTGATATAAATGAATCATGGCTCTTTAAGTTTAGCAGATTTTGATTCTGTAAATGAATACAAGGATTTTTATTCAGTGTTTGATATTCAGAAGACCTAAGCATACAGCGAGTAACCCAGAAACACAGTCTTCTGCTAATATAAGTTTTATGTAATTCTGTCATATTTTAGCTGCTTGTCTAACCCTGACTTTCTGATCCATCTGTTACGAGTTAAAAGGTTTGGAACTGAGTTCAATTGACCCTTGCTGGTAAAAGATAATTCATACTGTTAACAGCGATCAGCTAGAACAAAAAGTACAGAAGCTTGGAACATTACATTACAAATCCTAAAGTGATGTTGATTAATTCAATAAACAAAAGTAAAATCCAATAACCACAAAACTCATCACGATACATTTTTATTACTTTCTTATCTCTTTTACAAGAAACCGCTGAATCTCTGGATTAGCTTGTTTTCTTCTAGCAGAATCCATCTTGGAGAAACAGGCTGGTAAAATTTGTTAATGCCGACTTCAGGATACAGAGGATTTCACTGTGTGAGTCACCAACAGGAAAGTTTCCCTCCTGACTGATTTATTTCAGGGTTTTTTTTCCCTCATTGATATGTTAATGCTTTGCTTTTACTCCCCTACATTCTTATCTTTTTTAAGGAAGCAAAAAGCCAATCCATGCTCTCAGCCCAGATATTTTTCACATCTTCTGCCCCAGTTCTATTGATTTTTCTAAATGCTGTTGAGGGGATCTGGTGTTAGATACTGCTGTACCTGTGTAAAGACATCAGTACATCAGTTTCTTCACGATGTTGTAAAACCTTGCTTTTTTTTTTATTTAAAATGATTGTTCAATGTAGAAAATAACCAAGTCTGAGAAGCAAAGTCACATTTCCTCTTTTTTTTTTTTATTTTATCATGCAGAGTAGCAGACACACACATAAAGTTATAGAAAAAAATTACAGAAGTAGCTTGTTACCGCCCTCACAGTCAAGAGCCTTCCATTTGGGATGGAAGAGCTCCATGTCCTGCACTACGCCTTTTATTCCCTGGCAAAGAGGCCACTGGACAGGAGACTTGCTTGATGTTCCTACCACTTTCACTAGCCTTTGTGGTGTTGGTCAAATCAGTTACTCTCACTGTGCCTCAGTTTTCCCAACACCAAACATATTTTCATTATGAAGTGATACGAACTCTGCCCGTGGAGGTTACATGCAATTACCAGCTCATGGTGTGTTGGTTTCCCCTCACACACACACAGAGCAAATGCTGAAGCAAGACAGTACTTCATCTTTCATAAGCACAGAATCACAGAATGGTAGGGTTGGAAGGGACCTCTGGAGATCACCTAGTCCAACCCCCCTGCCAGAGCAGGGTCACCCAGAGCAGGTTGCACAGGAACGCGTCCAGGTGGGGTTTGAATGTCACCAGAGACGGAGACTCCACCACCTCTCTGGGCAGCCTGTGCCAGTGCTCTGCCACCCTCAAAATAAAGAAGTTCCTCCTCATGTTTAGGTGGAACTTCTTATGTTCAAGTTTGTGCCCGGTACCTCTTGTCCTGTTGCCGGGCATCACTGAAAAGAGCCTGGCCCCATCCTCCTGACACCCACCCTTTAAGTATTTGTAAGCATTGATAAGAAGCAACCTGGCAACAGTTCAGTGCATGCAGAGGAGAAGTCATGATTACAGCGTGAGTCTAAACCAACAGCTTTTAGCCAAGGTTAGACTGAAGAATGGCACAAAAGGGGAGAGACTGTGTAATTACAAAAATCAGCATAAAACAGCCTTAGTGCTGTATTGTTTTGACATCTTGCTGGGGTTGAACTTAATTTTTTGAAGAAGCTGAAGGAGAATGCAACCTGGGCTGCCGTTTACATGATCCTAGCTGTTTTGCTGTCACATGTGTTATTTTATTATTTTCAAAAGTGATTATTCAGAACTAATTTGTGTTTGATAAAACATTGCCATGACAGAAGTTCAAATCTCCTGTCTAGACATGGATTTTGAAAGACCTAACTAGTTGGGCTAATGAGGAACACTGTGACATCTAAACTCCTTCCCTCCCTACCTGCTGAGAGGGAAGGAGTTAAGTGTCATGCTGGTAAAGGAATCTGAATGTTCTTTTGCAGCTGCTTCTCACTTGCAGATAAGTGTAGGGCTTTCTGCTTTTACTGTTGCGGAAGTGGAGGATTTGCTCCCGCAATGTCAAGGTCTTTCTGCTATTTGGGAAGAAAAGTTTTTCACCAGTACGCTCTGTCTCTCTGAGATTTTGCTCTGGCTGTCATGACTGTAAGCTGAGCCCTTCAGAATTTTTCATATATTTAGCCTCACAAATCCTCTCTGAACTAGCAAAAAGGAGAGAATTAAGGCTCAGAGAGATGGAAGTGTCTTGCCTGAGGTCATCGGGGCTGCTTGTGGCATGGAAGAACCGGAATCTTTCACAAAGGGTAGGACTAAAATCATTAACCTATTCTCTCTTCCCCCAAGTACAGGAAACAATGCAATCATTCTCAAAATACTCTTTTTAATCTTTCCTCTCTTTTTTTGAAGGGAGGAGAAAGTGGAGAGGTTTTTTTATGCCCATTCAATAGTTCCACATCAGCCTATCCTGCTGTGGAAAGCTGCTCTGTGATGTTAAATGACATTCACATTATTCTTCCCAGTATCTTTGTTGTCTGCAGGGTCTAACAACCAGTGAAGTTCAAGGGAACCGTATCAATTTTTATTCTGAGCCTGGCTGACAAAGATATGAATACTTAATTAAGATTTCTTTCATCCCATGAAAATAGCCTTGAAGATCTGAGCCTAACATGAGAGCTGCCAGTGATAATAGTGAAGGCAGTGTCCAACTGCAAGATCTTAGTTGGAACACTAACCTCACAAACCATTTGAATTGAGAACAGAATCTAGGTGTTTCCAAGCGGATGGCCTAACTCCAGCGAGAGGCTCCTGCTTTCTCTTCTGACTCACTCTGGTCCTGTGAATTCCTCTTTCACCCAGGGACAGACCAAGAGGAGGGAGAGCTACTCTCAACTCCGCAGGAACAATGCAATCAATTCAGGCGTGCATGCTGCAGAGACAGTTGGCTCAGGCTTCCCAACGCGCCATCTGTGAGAAAACTGATTTTTTTAAATGACTGATTGCAACAAAATGCACATTCCTTTTTTATTTATTTACACGCATGCGTGTATATTGATTAAAATTAGTCCGGTTTTGCTACATTAAATCAGAGTGTTGATAATTAAGCATCTGTGCACAGGGCTGAGAACATTAGGAGCACTAAAGAAACAAACAATAGTTTATAATAGGATCATTAGAGCAGTCTTAGCAGCACTTACAACATGTTTATTCAAAAATGAAATATGCCCTAAGGAAGAAAAACACCAATTATGGAACACACGGGATTTGAAATAAAAAGGTCAGTTTTAAAGCCTTTAAGTAAATCATTTCAAACATCTCAGCAACAGCTCATGTTTAAAAATAGACTAAGTAGCTAAAACAATAAAATGTGTTAATTGTAGGATCTGGAATATATCAAAACGACAAGTACAGTCACCTTCATTACCTTCTCATTGTTCAGAGTGAAAAAACTCAGTATTAATACTGACATATGACATACATCTTGGTGTATATACACACAGCAAATATTTATGGTTCTGTGAGCGTCTCAAATTGGTTGTACGGGGCCAAGAAGGAAATACTTGCAGCTGGTTACAATAAACTATGTGCCTGTCTATATCAACAGCTCAGGTCTGCAAAAACCCCTGGCTGCCCTTGCATCAGAGAAGTTTATAGCTCCAGCTCCATACTGGAACAGGAGATCTGGTGTCCAAGTGGTGGGGCAGCCTCTTACCACATACACATATGAAGGCAGCACATGGATTTATACACATTATTTCTAATTAACACATGTATCTGGCAGCACCTGCAATTTTCAGTGGGACTAACGAAGTATTATTATCCACTTGCAAACAGGGATTTTGACTCACAAAAAAGTAAAGCAAAGCACCCCTTTAGACTAAAACTCACCTCTCCTGCTTACCCTCTTATCACATATCCTCTTATCATGTAACACACCATACTAAAAATTTGACCCAAGGAATTAATGCAAAAGAACAGCAAAAGGGTTTAGGCGAATTAAGCCCTCTATGGCATTGGCTGAATTTCAGCAAAAGCCATGCGATGTTAGTAGTATCTCAAAGCAGGCCACTTCGGGCTCTGATAAGGAGACATCTACTCCGGTTTTTCTGTGAATAACACCACAGTTTTCCCCGTAGGATTCTGGCTGCCTGCTCGGACACCGAGCGCCGGCTCTTCGCCCCGACCAACCTCCACCCACGCTGCGTGGGGAGACCTCGGCGAGTCGTTCCCCAGAGAAGCTCTGCCAGGGGCTTGCCGCCGCGGGATGGGCCATGCGGACCGGCACCGACCCTGACGGGACTGCGGCGGGAGGAAGTGGCTCATCCCCAACATGGCGGGCGCGACAGGCCCCGGGCCTGGCCTCAGGTGAGCCCCGCCCCCGCCCCCGCAGGTGAACGACAGGGCTGCCGCGATTGGTCCGCGGCGCCGCCAATCGCCTGTTGCCGCGGCAACGCGTACGCCCTCCCGCGGGCACACACCTCCCCTCGCGCCCCCGCTGTCGGCGGCTGATTGGTCAGCGCGGCGGTGACGCGTGCGCGGGGGATTCACGGCCCTGAGGCGGAGGGGAAGTGACTGGTAGAGGGCGGGCGGCNTGGGGGGGGCGGAGGGGGTGCCCAGCGCGCATGCGCGACAGGTTCGGCCGTTGCCCGGGCGGGGGGTTCGGAGTGAGCAGTGCGCATGCGCCGCCCCTGGGCCCGGGCCGGGGGTGTGGGGGATGTGTGTGTGTTCTGTGACTGTTCCCTTCTTTAAATTGGAGAGGTGGGCACTCTTAAACGTTTCAAACAGTACTGAACGTGTGTCTTTGGAGATGCTAACGCTCGTGGGGGACTGGAATTTGGGGTGTGTTGAGAATAGAATGGCAAGACGCGGTTCCCCCTGAGTACCTCTGAGAGGAAGGTGGGGGTCTTCAATGCGAGCACGGCTTCTGCTTGTTGAAGAGCTTGGTGGGAAGGGAAGTGCCTGGTCATTCGGTACTTCTCAACGCCGTGGCTGGGGAGCAATAGAAAAAGGTATTTCCCAAAATACCTCTTGTTTTCAAGACTGGTGGGTGCTTTTTCTCCGAAAAAGAGTTTAGTGGTGAAGCTGAAACATTAAAGATAGTTTGGAAATAAAGTAGAAATGTGAAGACAGCATCAGCAAGTTAAGGCCTAGATCCTTAACTTCCCTTAATTCCCTTAAAGGGAAACTGAGTTCTACTTTATTTAAGTCATTTCCTCATCTTTTCTTCCCCTTACCCTCATGGGCAGTAAAAATGTGAGGGTAGTTTAAAAATGTTGCATTGTAGCTTGTCTGTTCTCCTGAAGCTGTAACCAAAGCCTGTGTTCTCCTTTACCCATCCCCAGATTGTAAAAATAGAGAATGCCAAATTTTTATGCCTTGATATGAAGGAGCCATGCACAGAAACTGCTTTTACAAGCATGGGGATTAAGTTTGGAGAGTTTATAGTTTATCTTCAGCAAGTATGGCGAGATCTTTATTTTTTTTCATCTCCTTCATCTCCTTTTTTGTCCTTCCATGGACAAAAAAAAAAGCACAGACAAAGAATAAAGTGTCAGGAGAGAGGAATGGAAGAAAAAGCAAGGTAGAGGAGTAGGAATTGTAACCAAACTCTAGGAAAGGGATATTTTATTATTTTCCGAAAAGAAATTGAAAAAATAATGTCTTAGTGTTGATTAAGTTCTACTGTTAGTTCTATGTGTAAAATAGAGAAGTAAAGTCTGTTGCAGTAATGAACATCAGACTTATTCTGGAAACCTCCAAAACTTCCAGAAGTTTTACCCCATACTAATAGAGGGAGATCAAGAACGTGCTTCTGGTACCCCAAGTAAAAGCATAAATTGTTAACAGTAAGGAAATGCTCATCCTTGTTATGGAACAAACACGCCTTACTGCCTTCCCCACTTTCGTTTCCTGCTCACGGGAGTATCTAGAAACCCAGGAACTTGGCAGGGACGTGCTTTCCCCGGCCACAGACCCAGTAGTGCTTCCAGCGTCTACCTCTCTTGCTGTGCTTCTGTTTCATCTTGTTACCTGGATGCAGCACCTCATCCTCCTGTCTGAATCTATGCAAATAGTAGTGCTTATGGCTGGTGAAGAGTATGCTGGTCATTGATGAGGCTGATGGCTTCAGAGGCGGAGTGGTGTCTAAGGCAAAGTGTTCCTTTGGTCTCACGTAACTGCCACAGATTCAGTGGCTGCAGGTGTCCAGAGGGAAAAATATGGATGAGTTCAGGGTAGTAGGGTGCATGCAAAGTACTTCATTGCTGTGCTTTTCTATAAACTGTATCAAACACTTCGTTAAATTATGCACTGAGAGTTTTTATCCACTTCTTCCCAGCTGTCAGGTGGGAAAAGGTGATAACTCTTTTAAGTCTTGACAACTGTTACCTGTTTGAGCTGAAATAAAGTCTTACCATGAAGTCTTAGGTGGTCCTGCCTAATGCTTTAAATCAGAATTCAACTATAATTCATACCATTTGAAGGCAAAGTACAATTTGGACAGTGAAAATTAAACTTATCTTTCTGCTGACAAACTTAAAAAAAATAAAATAAATGGCCTAGGGTATGTCATGTTGTTTAGACATGTTAATTAATGTACCATTTAAGGATATCACTAACTTCAGTCTTTCAGACACTAGGTTGTGATAAGTATTTCTAAAACAATTTAATAATCTGTGCTTGTAAGTTTACAGTGGGACAAATAGTAATAACTTTCTGTGTGGGTGGGTTTTTTTGTTTGGTTCATTAGTTTCGTGTGGCTTTTTTTGCGGGGGAGGTAGATTTTTGGTGGGGGGAGAAGGCTTAGTGCAACAGTAACTTCGTGTTACTGAAAATCTTGGTCAGCCTGTATTTACTGGATACACCGTGTTCTCGTGCTGTGCAGCCCTGAAGGAATTTGACACCAAACATAAAATGGAGTCTTGTAGCAATCTACTCCAGATGTTTTAGTAAGATAAGAGTTTTGGCTATTTAATACATGTGCATTATTCTTATGTAGCCATTTCTTTAGGCATTTTCCTATTCCTTGCTTATTTGTCTGCTCTTAAAAGCTTGCATCTAATTAACTGATCTCCTCACTAAAACAGTTATATCACTGTCCTTGTTGTGTACTCATGTGAGTCTAGAGAGAACAAGGACATTATCTTCTAAAATGTCTGCTATGCTCAAACTGTATCTTTTAAGCATGCTTCAGTCCATATGCTGCTGCTGTTTCTGATAAGTAGATAAAACAGTATTTGCAAAAAGATGAGTTAAGAGCATTTCTAGTGGACTCATTCTTGAGTTCCAGAACTAATATAGTTTGGTTTACTCTGCAACACACCCACTACTGTTCTGTGTAGGAAGGAAAAAGAAACCTCCTATTCCCAGCTCCGTAGCTGCAAACGTGTGGCTTTGAAGTTTGTTTCTTCCTGTAGACTTTCATATTAGGTACAGCACTTTCCAGAAACCGGAATCGGGAACACTGCCCTGGCAAAAATCAGATCAGAGTTCAATAAACAGGCTAAAAGTAATAGCATTGTTTTGGAGGGAGTGGTTGTTTTGTTCTGGCAGCAAACTTCAGCAACGGAGTCAAAATGATGCAATTGCTACTGGTTAGCAGGAGGGTCAGGGTGATCTCTGCAGTCGTTCATTCACTGAACAAGGCTTCCTGAAACAAAGGAACGTAACTGGTCTCAACCTAATCTTGACAGTGCTAGAAGCTCTGAAACACCCTATTTAAAATTATTATTTTTTGGGTTTTATTATTTCAGTATAATAAAAAACCAAAACAAACCCCCCATCTTGGTTTGTTTCTTCAGGAACATGTTTAAGGAAAAATACTGGAAAAGTGAGAGGAAGATGGGAAAGTGTAGTAGTGCAAGGCAACTTCCCTCTTCTTTCCCACTCATAAGAGGAAATATGCAAATGATAAGTAGGAATTCTAATTTATGCCCAAGACTTTTAGTCACTCAGGGTGCTTGGGGAAACCTAGACTTCATGTTCAGGCCTCCAGAGAGGTGAAGCAATTACATGATTAGGCACTAAACATATACCATGGAGATAAAACTCACTAATTAAAAAACTAATGCTTTTCATAGTCCCACAGTCTTTTGAGTTCTGATCATATAGGGAGCTAATATTTCTGTTACCAGTTTGTAATAAATGCTGACTTTCTACTTGAATACAAGCTATTGGATTTTTAAATTTTGATATAAGATACACTGAACTTCCACTAAGCTCAGTTTTCCCATTTTTAAGAGTAAAATACACTTCTTAAACTACTACAAAATTAAACTAAGTTTTTCATCTTAGTGGAACCATCTTTTGAGTAAGAATCTGAACAGGCATTTCATACTTGTTTTATGTTATTTTTTGACTTCCTAAGAAAAAGGACTAGGATGAGGACTGCTGGGACTTCTGAGGTGTTACCTCAGAACAGTGTACCATCTGTTGAGCGCTGACTTGTCAGCGTTGGTGGGGTTTTTTGGGGGGGTGATGGTTTTAATCTTCAGATTACACCGAGACTTACTTGTGCTATGTTTTTTCTGACTCCTTCTTCATGTAGGCCATTTGTGAACATATATTTTATTTGCAGTGAGTATATTCTGTTAAGCTCTGACAATGTCTTGCAATCCAGGCCATTGTCCTGCTGCCAGTCACATTGACTATCAAGTTGAAACAAGCCTTGTGGTCTTGCTGTTATCAAGCTTCTGTGAAAGAAGAGTAGTAGTACAGACTCTGGCTTTGTGCTTGGAGGGCCTCCTAATTTGGAGTCACTGGTAACTCGTAATTGAAATCCATATGTTGAATATGATGAATTGCTCAGTGCTGTGATACAAATAGCAGTAATGGAGTACTGGAAGCCCTGGGGTGTTAATTGGCAGAGGTTTGGGTTTGTTCTTGGTTGGTTGTTTTGTTTTGTTTTTTTTTTTTAAGTTAGTATTTTTATTGTCTCGCTGACCTTAATAGATTGGATTTTGAATGTCTCTTTAATTTCCTATTTTCCTTGTATGCCATTTCAGATTGAGAAAATAAAGCTTTAATACTTCGAACTGCACTCAGTAGCTAGTGAAATTACTAAGGACTTTTGTATGCTAAATTAGGACCATGGATAGTATGAAAATAAAGTGACAGATGTAGGATCACAGTCTTGCAATTCCAAGGCATTCAAATTCTTCAGTATTCTATATTAATTCAAGCGCTGATTGCTCTTTATCTTGAGGCAGATAGCCTATCAGGTCAGTTAAACTCAGTGTTGAAGTAATATTGTCTTGAGTCCTGAACTTTATCATTATTTAAGTTAAAATGGTGACTGTGTATAAACAGTAAATGATTTAGCTGCAATTGAACATGTCTCTCTGTCTTTTATGAAGTAGAAATCAATGTTTCAACTGCCAGAAATCTGAACCTTGACATAGGCTTTTTAAAACGAGTATAGAACAGGAAGTTATTTTCCAAAGTACAGGCTGAAATGCCTGGTTCAGTCACACAGAGGAGGAAATAGGCTTGAAAATACATTGAAAGCATAAAGCCAGAGTAGAGAAGGACTAAAAGCAGTGGTGAGAGAGTATAGTATTCTATACGTTGAACAATGGTGAAGCAAAATAAAAGACTTAAGACAAGTGGCAGATGAGCAACTTGACAAGTTTGCCCTGTGGGAAGTTCTTGCAAGGAGGAAAATATGCTCATTTCAAGGCTGAAAATATTGGTGGCTAAACTTAGTTCTTTACTGCCAGCTGTACTAGTTATTATATTTTACATTCCAAGGCATGAAATGGGGGATGCAAGTGGCTGAAAGTAGGTGGAATTTCTAATAAGTTTGTATAATAGATGATGGCATGATAGCATTTCTACAAAACGATCAGCTTGGATTTCACTGAAGGGTTCCATTTAGTAGAAAGTATAAGCAAGCTTATCACCATTATATCTCTAAACCCTAGGAAAAAAAGAAAAAAGAACCCAACAAAACCCTTTATAAAACAGAAGGCTTGTAGGAACTGTGAGTCTTAAAAGGTAAAACTCCTTTTAAATGTTCAAAAGCTTTTTTCCTTACTGAAAACGTCAGTAATTGTGCATAGACTTACTACTATTCTATCACTGACTCCTGGAACCAGGCCAATAAAAGAAGAAATATCTGGCGGATATTCTTAAGTTGTGAGAAACTGCAAACCAGTCTGTTTTTTTCTTTTGAGGCTAATTGTAAAAGATCCTGCCAGTGCTGGTGACCGTACTGAATACTGATTGGAAAAGGACTGCAGCTTGAAAATACCATCATGGCTTTCTTTTTTTTTTACGCAGCCTTTTTCTTTGGTCTGTCTCTCCAGATATTAGTAATAGGAACTATGCCCTTGTAAATCTTGAGTAGGTTATAAATGCTGTGAAGACAATTTTGCAGAGACTTAAACTACTTTTCACTCTTTGAGCTCTTACTGAAAGCATTTCTGGTATGTACCAAAATGGGGAAACAGAAGTAGTCTTCAGTGGCAGTGTAAGTGAGGAGAAGGACCGGTAAGCACATAGTCAATGCTGAATGCTTACAAATTTTGGGGCTCAATCTTTGTGTGAGATTTCTTTACAGCTGTGTCTGTGTAACCTTTCTGATAAGGACTGATGAGGTTTTAATAAATGCTCTAGGAAGGGGAGGGAGCCAGTTCTCCCCTGCTTGTATTAAAACTGTAACATGGGAGAAACCAAGCAGCAAGCTACATTTGAAGATTAGAGCTCTAATGGAAGTTTCCCTCATACTCAGTATTTACTGTGTGATGCTTATGCGTCCCCTTGTATTGCTTGCCTCCCAGCACTATTTGAAAGAGTAGGGTGCAGTACCTTATTTGTGCATTAAATTAATTCTGTCTTTCAATTTGCTGTAGAACGCAGAAACTCTTTCCAAATGTTCCTCATTGTGTCCGTTGTCATACCTTTTCCTTCCTGGCCTCTCTTAACTGTTTCCAGTTTTCCAGCTCACGAATCTGTGCATTCATCATGCGGCATCAGTTTCATTACGTCATTTGAATCCTTACAAACCGTATTCATCCTCTGGATTTGCAAAGTTATTTAGTGGTTATTCGTTAAAACTAGCAAGTGCCCAGTGCTCTCCTGGTTTGGTTTTTTTTTTGGTAGTGGTTTAACTAAATCAACTTGAAATTTAATCATAACTTGGGCTCTTTTTTCCTTTACTTCCACATACAGGCAAACCAAAGTTTATATCTAACTGAAATAAAAGATTTATTAGTGTGTCCTTAAAAAGATCATAGCTGTTGCAGTATAAATAACCTTTAGGTAACTGTGATCTTTCTCAGGTGGTGAACTTGCTGATGGGCATCTTGCTGACAGTAGAAGTGACTCATCCAAATATAGTGCCAACTGTTGATATCCAGTATGAAGTCATCGGAAATTACTATGCTTCTGAGAGAATGGCTGGTAGGTGTTTAACTCTGCTGTTTGATTAGAAAATAAAACATGTACTATCATGGTGTATTTGCCTTACACTAGCGTGCAATATATGCATACAGCTTTTAAATAGGGTTATCTTGTTTTCTGAATTTCCCTTTATTTATTCTGGGATTGAGGTCTTCTATAAGACCTTTATTCTCGAAGAATAAAAAAACCTTATGAAATAAAAATAATATTCCATATATTATTCCTAAGCGTCTTAAACGATAAGATTTCTAAAGATTTCTTAGCCTTCTAATGCTTTGAGTGTTGAAGTGTTCATGGAACATCTCTAATTCACTTTCTCCATAAACATTTACTCCCTTTGCCGTGTCAGTAAAACAAAAAGCAGAAAACTATTTTTAAAGGGTTTTTTTTGAGTTTTTGGTGATCCTCATAGATTTAAGGAAAGAGCTTACGGCTGTTGTGTAGGAGTTTACTAAGAGGAAAACCATGCCATTTTTCTAAGAACAGTGGAAGAATTGGGATGCCAAGTACTTGAGTGAAACGAAAGTATTTATCTTTGAAATCTGACGTGCAGAAGAAACAGAAGAGAAAGCATCATGAGCAGAATGAAACCTACTTCCACTCTGTTGTTATATATGAAGTGTATGATATGTAGAAGTGTAATCAGTGTCAAACTTTTGTCTGTAATGATGAAGTTTCTTAACTGTAGTATGACATGTAAACTTGTGCGCATGATTTGGTTTTTTTTGTTTTTAAATGTGCAGAAATATGTTGAGTGTGGCACTTCTAATGTGTCTCGTCTAAGTCTGTTGTATTACACTAACATTTAGGGAGGGTCACATCCAGTCTGGAGGGAAGATAAATAGTACAGCATAAATCTGGGTTTACCGTCTTTGTATTAGTTATTCATGACTTGAGTTGAGGATCTTTCAGTTCTGACCTGTGACTGTAACTCATGCTTGTTAGGAATGAAATGAGAGTGGGAACAAGGACCAAATACTTCACAAAGCTAAGATATTAAGTAAAGTTACAGCAGATAACCTGTAAAATGTCATATGTTTTGTAGCAAACGTTGGTGTACTTAGTAGCCTTAAGCTTATATGACCGAGATGCATCTTTCTCCACTCTTTGGTGGCTTAGATGGCTATCTCATGCTTTTGACTTAGAGATTCTTGTTGGAATATGGGCTAGAGAGTTTTGCGTGCATGAACAGATACTATGATTTTGATTGTGCGTGTGGATATTGTGAGTAACAAATCCTCAGAAGGAAACCACGCGTGTTAGTTATTGCCAAGTACTTAGGGCTCTCTGATCAACACAATGCATTTCAGACATGGGAGGGCCTCCTTCTTGATGCTATCTGTGCATCTAAATATTACCGTGTTCTGAATTGGGTAAATGCTTCTACAATGTATGTTTTCAAATCAGTTGTAGACTAGGAAGTTAATATTCTCAGATCATCCGTTTCAAGCACAGGAACCACAATAGTTTGGCTTCAGTATTGCTAGAAACATTAGCTTACCACTTCTATAGACTCTCAAGCTCGTTTCTTCCTCTGTGTTTAAAAATGTAAACTGCTTGCTGCAGGAGGAGGAGTATAATCTAACTCCTGGAAAGCAGCTGTGCTTCTGTCATCAGTAACTGTGATACACAAGGAGAATCTTTATCATTCAGTTTCCGTGAGCATCTTGGATTCTGCTACCATTTGGCTTCTGTTCATCTGCCTTTTCTTGTAAATAAGGGGACACCTTCCACCCAGTGATTTCCTGTTTTCCTAGCGTTACCGAAGGAGCAGCGCTGCTCCCACTGCCAATGACTGAATTGCATCATCAAACCATTTTAAAGTGAAAAGGCTGATACTGTGCTGGCTTCACTTAAAATTCTTTCCATTTGTAAAGTTAATCACCCACATACTCTTAGCACTGACATGTATTGCAAATCAGCATCATTATGTTGCATTACTATCAAACTATGTCAGGCTTCTAATTGGTATGTCTGAGCTTTATTCAGGCCTTTTGATTAAGGCAGAGGGATTTTTCCAAACGCCTGCTGATTTTCTTGAACCAAATCTTTTCCCATTAGGAGAGGTCTGAGTTACTCAATTCTGCTGCTGCAGAGAAGAAACAGTTGCATGAGGACAGCTCACAGTAATGGATAGAGCTTGTGTACCTGTCAGCTGCAGTATGACAACTTCAGGAAATGACTGATGATTATTGTTTTTCTTTTGATGCAGAAAATGCCTGCGTTCTATTTGCTATCTCCCTCCTCATGTTCACAATCAGTGCAATGATGGTGTACGGTGCAATCGCTGTAAGTATATTTATAGTACCTGACTTTAAACTTGCTACTTGAATTTTTAACGAAATACCTTACAGGCTGCTGCTTTTTTTTTTTTTTTCCTTTTTAGCATCGTGTAGGCTGGCTGATCCCATTTTTCTGTTACCAACTCTTTGACTTTGTGCTCAGTTGTCTGGTTGCCATCAGTTCTCTAACCTACTTGCCCAGAATCAAGGATTACCTGGATCAGTTGGTAAGTGTTCATCTCAAGTTGATATTTTACATTTGAAATTAAACTTCAGCTTAATTGGGTAGGTAACTGAGCTATAGTTCCCTTCCTGTGCATATGAAAGAGGAATTCAGGCTGCAGCAGCCGTAGAGAGTGACTGCTGGGGTGGTTATGAGAATGAGAGCTTATCAGAGGTGGAAGGGCCAAAAGTGTCATTGCTCCTGAAAAGGAAAGCCAGGGAGAGTGAAGAAAGCATTGTGATGGGAGTTGTTGATTTAAACTGTCTCTGCTACATTTGCACTTGAAACAAAGACGTTCCTAAGCCTTTAAGCGATGTGGTTCTGTGGCAGGTTTGCTACTGCAGGTGAAAAATGTGTTGACCTTTATTTGGTGGGGGAGGGGAAAAAGCGTGTAGGAAAGGATTGATATGATGTGGGGCCCTACAGCATTATGGGATGAAATCTGAGATTCTGAATATTCCTTCTTATGTTCTGTATGGCTTTTCTTATTTTGCAACAATACCTTCTAAGGAAACTGTAAATGGAGTTGTCATTAACACTGGCTGTGTTTTAACTGTGAGAGACTCAATGGACAAAATACACTGTTGGTTAGTGGGGATCACAGGCTCTTTCTGGCTGGTGTTTAGATCTGTTCAAGTAGATGCTAAAAAAATCCTTTTAAAACGGATAAACAAAACCAAATTGGATCGGTGTTGGAGAGAGGCTTTGTTACTGTGGGAAGGGGAAGAGGAGTCAGAAGTTTGCAGCAGCTCTTTGTTTTGACTCTTCTAATTTTGGGGACAACTTTTTTCCCTTTTACTCTGCACATGCATGTTACTGGTTGGACAGACAGGAGGTAATTCATACTAAGTCATTAAAGAGCTATTAAGTAGAGGATCACGAGTACAAATGCTGTGCTGCAGCTGTTAAAAAGGAAATTTAATGGGTAACTGTATTAGCTTGTGATTGAGGAAGTGACTAGGGACATAGAGAGTATAAGGCTTCTGTATCTGTATCCCTCTTCTGTAGTGACCTGTTCTTGCAGGAGAGAGGCAGGATAAATAACGTGCTTTGTGGGAGGACAAAGAAGAAACTAGAGAGAAACGGAACTTATTGTTGTTTCCAGGGGTGCAGTTTGGGGAGTCTCCAGTGAGAGTTTGTTTCATTTGGTGTGAAGTTTGGATGTCCTTCTGTCACATTTGTGACTGCAGAGTTCATGCTTATCTCCTCCCTTTCTCTCCCTTCCCTATTTTTATTAACCAGCCGGATTTCCCTTACAAAGATGATCTCCTTGCCTTGGACTCCAGCTGTCTCTTGTTTATTGTTCTGGTGTTCTTTGCTTTATTTATCATTTTAAAGGTAAGTTAAAGCTTAAGCATATATCTGTTTCATGAGTTACTATATTAAGATGCTATCAATCTGAGTTAAATCTCAACGCTGAATTAAGAACTCAGCTGACTTCTTAATGCTGAGTTAAGAACTTCTTTGAGCAGAATTGTTAGGATGTTCAATTACAATATGATTTAAGTCTTACATTTTGTGTATTGGTGTCTTCAACTAATTTGTTTGTATGCAGTGGGGCTTGTTTATGCAGCTCTGCTCTTCCCGAGTAGGAAGTAGGAATGCACAAAACTTCAAATAACCATCTTTTTGCATATTTGGAGATCAAATTAATATTTGTAATTAAGCTTGTAGTGAAACAATATTGAGTTGCTGCATACAAACTTTCCAAACAGAACTTTTAAAAATCTCTCACTGGGTCTAACAAACCAGGATGCATGTTTTGGAAGGAAGATAATGGAAGGAGGAAATGCATAGGTTAATTCAGAGCTGCATCTTTCTTCCTACTGAAGGGTGATATTACCAGTTATTTTCTTTTTGAAGATCTAAATAGAAAGGCATTCATTTGAATTACAAAAACTTGTGCAGACAAAGCGTATTAGAGAAATGAGTTGGTAACACACACTGGCCACGACAGTATTCCTTTATTGCATTCATATTGAATTTAAGAAAAAAACCTGAAGTAATGAAAAAGCATTTTACTCATTTTCTATGCTTTCCCCAAGAGGAATGTCTGACTGTGGGGAGTGGAAGTCTGATACAGTAGACGATATTTTTGTATTGATTGGGAAAACTGGTATCTTGTGTTTAACCACATGCTAACTTGCCAATGAGAAATTCAGAGAGATGAATGCTATGCAGATTAATAATAAAAAAATGTAATCCTCATCAGAGCATGATAGTATGACTTTCTACCGCAGTTAATGTTGACTTGAAGTCCAGGCTATTTTGTTTACCATTTTCTTCTTGCCGCCCCAGTTACATGTCTGTGCCCTCTCCTTCGCACTGGGAGTTGCACAAATAGAAGTGCTAACTCAGGGATGAGTGGGATTGTGCCGTTGGCCTCTCCTCCTCCTCCTCCTCCTGCTCTTCCTCCTGGCAAGTCTGGACTGAGATGCATAGAAGCATAAACCAGTTGGGGATTAATGAGATTAGCACTGCTGAGGCAGATAGAGAAGTTGAATGGATCTGTGAATTCTTTTGCTAAAACCTGTGTGGCTCATCCTCTCTGAGTCACTATGGTAGCAAACCTCAATGGGGAACAACATAGGTGTGTGGCTAAACCTGTGAGATAGCAACCATTCCTCAGATATGTATTGACTAAGTTGATTTATGCTCCGTCTTGTCCTATGAATGTAATCCAATGTCTGACTTCTGAATCAGCTAACGCATATGAGATCTTTAAAATGAGAAATCTCTCTTCTTTCAGGCATATCTAATTAACTGTGTATGGAACTGCTATAAATATATCACCAACAGAAATTTGCCAGAGATAGCTGTGTACCCTGCTTTTGAAGCTCCTCCACAGGTAAAACCTCTTTTTGAGATGAAAGGAACCAGCATCGTTAATTTTCAAGTAGAAAACCACTATTGGCATGTATGTTTACAAGCCTTGTCCAGCTTTCTAAACACTGGACAGATTAAAAAAGTTAGAGCAGCTAATGTTACGGTGGGTGATTTCTTAGTTACGTTCTTGTAAGTGCATAAAATAGGAGGTTTTGTAGAGAAAAGTCTTTGAGTGTTTTCCTTGTAATAGAGTGAAGCTTTCTGGTTGCACCAGTCAAAACCTTCCTTGCTGCTTTGCAAAACCAAGAGACAGTGGGGTGGAGTGAATGACCTGGGGTTAGGTTCAGCAGAGCAGTAAACTACTGTCGCACCTTCTTTCACTTCCTCACTAGCTGTCTAGAAACAGCAGTAAGTTCTTCTTAAAAGCATTTGCCTACAACAGAGGATTAAGTTGCTGATGGGGCATGTATGGTTTTATTCTGTTTTGTTCTGTGGGGTTTTTTTTCCTAAACCTTCTGCATTAATCTGTTCAAAATGTCTTCTTTTTAGTATGTTCTGCCCACCTATGAAATGGCAGTGAAGATGCCTGAGAAGGAACCTCCACCTCCTTACATACCTGCCTGAAGCAGTTTTTATGTTAATTAACATCTGTACCAGCTTCCTGGGGGTTTTGTCTTTTAATCTTGCAAAACTGCTTAAGTAATAGAAATATTCAGGGCTTTAGGAGTAAACTGTTCTGTTTAAAATACGTTTGATATAAACTTACTAAGCAAAACACATCTGGGAGTGATTTTGTTTGCTTTAATTTTTGTTCTCCTTAATGCTCTTAAACATTTTATTGCCTTGGGGCCTTATACTGCAAGAACTTATGCATGTGACTAACTTGTGGCTTTTAATAATTCCAACTGAGCCAACCTATGATTGAAGTTAGCTGCAATTATAAGCATCTGCAGGATCGTGCCCTTAATTTATATTAATTTTTTTGTAAAGTAGTTCATAAAGACAATCTGATCGTGCAGCAAAATGACAGTTTGCCTTTATCCATTTTTTGGAGAGGGAGGGGGTTTGAATGTGGTATATACGTGACTTTTTTACTTTGCACTTTTCTCATATGTTATCTTACCTTTATTGTGGTTTTTTTTTTTTTGGTTATCCTATGTCTTGAAACATAGTATTTTTCAGGAAGAAGCGAGGGTGGCACAGGATCTGTATTACAATGTGCTGTGAATGCAAGAAAAATAAATAGAAATGTGGAAGATGGTTGCATGCTTCTAATCTTATACGTATTTTCCTCTTTGTGATAAATGATACTTAAATAAATCTTTTACGAAATGTTTACCGATAGCCTTGGTTCATCTGTCTGTTGGGTTTTTTTTCAGTGTACTGCAGATAGTTCTACGTACATGCAGCGTAGTGAACTCTGGTTTCCTACAAGTTGTTTAGTGGTTCCTCTGTGTTCTTCAGCGAAAGGCCTCCTGTGGGTGGAGAACATGGATTCCCTTTAACGTCTAAGCTCGTATTGCAGCCTTAGCAACTAGACAAGCAGAACTGCGACTTACACATAAGCTGGGAAAAGGGAATTGTACTGGAAGCTTCTAGTCCTGGGGGCAAATTTGCTGTCTGATGAGCTCAGGCGTTAAGGGCAGGACAGACACCCAGTAGACTACAACATTATTTACATTGGAAAACGTCCAAAGTTGTTGGACACATTCCATAACTTCAGAAATGTTCTTCTTAAAAAAAAAAAAACAAAAAAAAACCAAACAAAAACCAAACAAACAAAAAAACCCCCCACAACTACAGACAACAACTTCCTGCTGTTCCTCCTCTGTAGTAAGACGTAAAAGATAATTTAATGATCTGCTAATATATCTAAAGAAAAAATGGCTTTCTACTTCAGAAGATAAAAGGGGTCTGGCATTAAACTCTGGGGAAAAGGATTCAAATTGCTACAGCGTATGGGTTGTCGGTTAGAATCATAAAATTGCATAGCTTGGAAGGGACCTTTCAGATCATCAAGCCCAACCATCAACCTAACTGACAAAAACCATCACTAAACCGGATCTCTAAGCACTGTGTCTACCCGTCTGTTCAAGTATGTACCTTCTTCCTGTCCGCTGATGTGTTTAAAAATGCCTGCTGTCGTTACCACACTATCAGTAATGGTTTTCTCTGTACCAAAGATCGCATCTGCGAGGGCACCATAAACTGCAGTGGTGCAAGAACACCTTGTGCCACTGTTCTGGCAGCGCCCTGCCCTTCCAGTCACCCTGTGCACCCAGGTGTCTTGCCAGCTCCCAAGTTTTGAGGAACTGCATTGGACCTGGGCTCCCAAATAGAGATCCAGATTCAGTGTTAGAGAATGAAGCCAAAACCCATAAGTGGGCATCAAAAGAACTTGGGAGTGTTGGGTACGGGCAGAGCGTTCCAGCCACAGGGTGGGTGTTGAGACTTCCCAAAAGATGGTGGGTGAGCAGTATTTGGCTGCAGCGGGCACTGCTTGAAATTCGCGTGGTGTATGGGTGTGCTGGTGCTCGGAGCTGCAGCCCCCTCCAGGAGATGAAAGCCGTTTTACTCCCCTGGACCCCTGTCCTGTGGGGTTCCTCTGCACGAAGGATGGTGTGTCCTCTAACCCGATCTCACCTCCAGGCTTTGTGAGCGTGGTGGTGGCTTCTTCTGCTGCGCAGTCAAGATCATGCTTGCCAAAATAGACTATGCTGCTGGTGGGTTGTGAGGGTGTGGTGGTTTGTTTCTCTTCTACGTCGGGGCTTCCTCTTCCCCTTACAGAAGTGAAGAGACAAAAGATGGTCCTGCAATCCGACGTGTTGACTGCAGGTTTGGTAAAGTGTCTTCTGAAAGGCTGTGATGGAGATCCTAGTGGGTTGGTGCCCTAAACCGTGCTTTCCGTTAGAGCTTGCTGCAACTTCCACAGGCTCTGCCAGGCTTTGCAATGCTGGGGACAGGAGAAAATGCCCTGTGTCAGATTTGCCAACAGGGAAGACAGTTTCTACTGCCTTGGTGATGACGCTGTGAGCTTTTTCTCCTGTTCTTCGCAAATACTGCCCTGGAGATAACGCCTTGAGACCTGAAGTGCGCAGTTAGCGGACAGCTGGATCGAATCATCCCCGTGGAGGGAGACAAGGCTGAGTTTGTATTTCAGCGTCCCCGGCTGGCAGGGCTTAACCCAGCCCCTCGCCG
>VWZL01000433.1:149469-201089 GCA_013396915.1 Stercorarius parasiticus | reverse complement strand
TATATAATTTTTTTAACTGGAATGGAATAATGAAAGTCAACTTGATAGCAGCTGGAGAAGGTGTGTCAGGTTCCCAGAACAGCTCTTCAGGGAGTATATTCAAACTGAACACTTTACATTTTGCTATTTAATGCACTGTTGAGCAGGAATGTCTCTTTTGGAGAAATATTGTGCTTTTGGGTTGTCTATTTTTCATAAACTGGGAGTACAAATCCATCCCTTGACAGTATCGTCAGTGCTAGGGCAGGGTATCGGGACAGAGAGGGTACAGCTTTAGGTGTCCTGCTAGTGCTGGCTTGATTATTTTTCATCTTCCTAGAAGTGGCTCTTGTCTCTGATCCGAGCTATGGCTTTTCAGTCTAGATTTATATGTCAGTGAGGAATTTTAGAAGCTAGAAATATTTGTGTAAATGTTCATTTTTACATGTAAAGCTGCTTCATATATAATAAGTTCATTTATTTCTCTGCTCTAGAAATCTTTAAACAGCAACAACTTCTAAAGAAGCTTTTATCCCAGCGTCATTTGCTTCTTTTTCCTGTTGGCCTTTATTTCTTCTTGTTGTGTACTTTGGATTGTGAATTACACACAAGAAATAATTCCTAATCAGCAATCTACTTTGTTACTATCTTAAAAAATATTGTTAGGATCCATTCACTATCTAATCTAGCCAGTTGTTCTACCATTTTGTTTCTGTAGCTTGTAAAAATGGAATTCAGGCTTTAGGAAAAGAAGTAGTAAGTACATTTATATATCCTTATATATTATCATCACTTGTGTGTTGGCTGTTACATGTGAACTACAGCCCTTTGTTTTAAGGATAGTTAGATGTTTTGTGGACTCAAATGTGGACCTATCTTTTAATACTTAGAAGTGTTCAATTACTTATTACTTGTCAAAATGAATCCTTAAGATTTCTAATGCGTTGCCTACTATAATTTTAAGCCTCTTCCTAAAGGATTAAGAGTGCCAACATTTATCTGGTAGGAGTAGTTTGCCGTGACAGCTCTGGCTGCCCTCCAGTGCGAGCTCCGGTCCTGTGTAGGAGATAACTGAAGTGTTCTCCTTCCTTCTGGACAGACTCTGCCTGCAAGAACCGGCCCCTAGACCTCGTCTTCATCATAGACAGCTCCCGTAGTGTCCGACCTGAAGAGTTTGAGAAAGTGAAAATCTTTTTGTCAGAAATGATCGATACTCTGGACGTCGGTGAAAGAACAACACGGGTGGCAGTCCTGAATTATGCCAGCACTGTCAAGGTAGAGTTTCCCCTCCGGACCTACTTTGATAAAGCATCCATGAAGGAGGCTGTATCTCGCATTGAGCCGTTGTCTGCTGGCACGATGACCGGCCTCGCCATCCAAACTGCCATGGATGAAGTCTTCACTGAGGAAATGGGCACCCGGCCAGTAACCTTCAATATCCCGAAGGTGGTCATTGTTGTGACAGATGGACGACCTCAAGACCAGGTTCAAGATGTGGCAGCAAGCGCCCAGGCAGCTGGCATCGAGATCTATGCAGTCGGGGTAGACCGGGCAGACATGCAGTCCCTGAGGATTATGGCCAGCGAACCACTGGATGAACACGTCTTTTATGTGGAGACCTACGGTGTGATCGAAAAGCTGACATCCAAATTCAGAGAGACTTTCTGTGGTAAGATGGTCAGTCCAAGAGGGTAGTGTAATTTGGCTCCTTGTGGCTCCTACTGTGGTTCTGCTCCCTAAGAAAGAAGTGTTTCAGAAGTGTTATGTATCACATTTAAATATTTCCTTTGCCACCCGTTGGGCAAACACGCCAACCCTGTTATTCAGTGGAGGCCAAGTAATGACCTTTCATTTTGAATAGTGACCTTACCGTGCAAATAACAGACCTGATTTCAGTGGACCTCCTTGTGCAGTGGGTCCCATTTAGTGCAAGAGAAAGCAGGGCAATCTGGCCGGCGTTTGGCTCCGTATATTTACTGACTTGCCGAGAGCGCACGCCGGAGCTGTGCAGTCTGCTTGTTTCTTTTCCCAGCTGGCTGGGAAGCAAGGAAGGGTGGAAGTGTGGTTCTGAAGGGCTCCTTATAGGTTCGGAGTTGGAAAATCAGCGTGGCAGGGGAACCACCACGCTAGCTTGAGAAATTTGGTGCAAAGTGCCCAAACACAACGGCAGGTCATCTCAGGATGGGCTTGCTTTCTGAGCTTTCATTGATGGGCTTTTTCAGTGTGCCAGGCTTGCACTTTTCCATGTTTTTCTGCACCTCGATTTAGACAGGGAACTGTGGGATGGTTTGAATTAGCTTTGCTCTTTCAGGGCCGCTCTTGGAAAAATGCAAGGTGTATATTTGGTTTGGGCTAGAGCTCCACTAACGATGCTAGGCCAAGTGTGGGTTCTTGTTGTCATTCACAGAAAAAAAAGGTCAGGTATCTGTAGTATTTAGAACTGCCTATAGGGAGCTATGACACAGCCCTACTCACAAAAATCAAACGACGAATTTTTGACAATTAAAAAAGTAGGTTTTTCTAGTAAATTTCAAACAAAATTACTTGTAAAATAATTATCCAGCAAGTAATGGGTAAAATCAGGTGTAAAGAACGTTGTAAGAGAATTAAAATAACAGCCATTGCCTTGGGAACTTGGTTGGCAATGTGTCACTTTGTTATTTCAGAGCCTTGCTAAAAATGACCACCATACCTTTTGAATACGTTTAGAGTGAATAGACCTCTTTTTCTAGGTATGAACTAAATGTGTAGGACCATCTGTAGACAGGACACTTTGCCCAATAATTAACATAGGACATGCCTGGAGGTTTGGCTTGACGTCACGTTGTGTCGCTGATGTGACCACATCCTCTCTCTGGTAGCTGGAAGTGGGTCCAAGTGCCCACCTACCAGGACAGGTATGTGCGCTGTGAACACAGCACTAATTTTCCACCGGTGTTCTCGCCAAAGCAAGTCCTTTCATAGCACCAAAGAAAAATCTCTTGTTCTTCAGAGTAAACCTACTGTTTATTGTGCTGAAGCATAGGAATTACGGCCCTATGAAGCTGGAGGATGAACCAAAGAGAGCTCACACATACACACTTCTGAGTTCCCTGCATGCAGTTAGCCAGCATCTGTGGGATTCATGGACAAAAATGGGGTAAAGGGAATAGTTTTTCAAAAGGTTCCTACAAACCAAATGAATCTAAGAGGGTCTTGTAAGGCAGCGTGGGTAAACTGGGTCTTTTCCAGCTCCAGACTGCTTCTTGGTCAGAAATTTAGACTCACCAGTGACAATTAGGATTTTCTTTGCTTTGGCCAAGGCAAATAAATTTGTTTGTAAGGTGAACTGAAAACAGGAAAACTAATGTTCAGGGACAAAATAGTTGGCTAAGATCAAGTTCTTGATGCATTTCTTCAACATGAGACCTTCCTGAAGATGGAAAATCTTAGCCTTGAATTGGTGTCCAAGTCAGTGGAAGCCTGACTTTCCTTCCACAAAAATCTGACCATTTGAGTCTGAGGTTCTCAGTTATGGTTGAAAATGTCACCCACAGATTTTATTCATAAGCCATGGAGATGAATTCTCTTATTCCCAAGTGTGTAGCAGCATGAAAAGATGCTCTCTTGGTTTGGGATTTTTTTCTGCCAATGGAAATACAAGGCATGCTTTCTATCAGCCTTAGTAGGGGACATTGAAATTTTCCATGTTTCAGAAAATGGGCAATGTTGCCTTGCATTCAGAAATACATGAGAAGATTCAAGAATTCTTGCTTCTCATTTCTTAGCTCACCACTATTGCTTTGGAGTTTGATTTTACCAGTAGTCAATATCCACATTGTAACTACTCATGTAAATAGCATCTCAGGTAACAACAGACTTGTCTTTCCATTCTTAATCCTTTTCCTTTTCATTGCCTCTTTCTTTCCTTCTTTCCTTTCTTTCCTTTCTTTCCTTCTTTCCTTTCTTTCCTTTCTTTCTTTCCTTTCTTTCCTTTCTCTCTTTCTTTCTCTCTCTCTTTCTCTCTTTCTTTCTTTCTGTCTTTCTGTCTGTCTTTCTCCCACTTTTTTCCCCCAACTTTTTTTTCCTCCTCCCCCTTTCCCTGTCCCCTTCCCTTTTTCGTCTCATCAAAGTTTAAGTGAGCATCTGGGTTTCTTTTACAGTCTGTGGAGAGAAACAGGGCATCTTGAAGTGACCAAAGAAGCAGCAGATCCAAAGCTAAATACACTTGAGAAACCTTCGTCAGAAGTTAATTAATCATGTAGTTGGACCATCTGTGAAGGAAAAGACTGTCAGCACACACAGCGCATTGCAGGGACAGCCCAGCATTGCAACAGTCATTTTGTCTGCCACGCTTCTATCAGCTGCCATCCATCACGCTGCTTTTCGTATCGCTGTTCTCTTTCTCAGCCTGATGAGGTGGCCTTACTCTCCGCTGGGGAATTAGCTGGGTCCCCGAAAATCAAATCTCATTTTGTACTTTGCAGTCGCAGCTTCTCAGGATATTATTTCTGTTCTGTCCTCCAATTCGGAGTTACACATGCCTGTAAAGCTACATTACTGTAGAAGCTTTCCTCCATGTCCTCTTTTGGTCTTGACTTTTTAAACCTGGAACAAGGCAGCTCCAGCCCTCACATACTCATCTTGCACTGGTGGCTTGCTTTGCTGGCTGATACATCTGGACCATCATTATGCAGACACTTTTTTCATCCCCTGAGAAGACAGCGTGTTATCCTACTGCCTCCAAGTCATTTTTCTCTTCCTCCTGGTCTATATGTTTTTTCTGTTGTAGTTTTATTGTATTTGTTTTTATTTTATTTTATTTTATTTTACTTTCTGTTGCATTTCAGTTTACATGGGTTTTTTTTTTACAACCCAGTAGGAATTCATAAATCAGGTTGTACGCCAGTGAGTAGAACTTCGTAAACTGCCAGACAGTGACTGATAAATTCTGGGATTATTTCAGCTGGTTGTCTGTAATAGAAAGAGACTGGATACAAAAAGCCAGAAGGTCCTTTTCATTGCTGAGTTCTCATTTCCAGTGTAATGTTGCTAAATGTTTAAAATCTCTCCCTGGTGCACCCTTTTCAATGCATCTTGTCTTTCTGCCGCCTCAGGTGGCGAGTTATTTCAGTGCAGTTGTTCCAGTTGTCATTTATGACCTTTCTTTCTTCTGGCTACAGAATGATGCAAAAGATGCCTGTAACTTTTTGTGACAGTGACACCGCACTGACATTTGCTACTCCTAATCCAGCAAACAGTGCAAGATGTACTTCTGTATGCATACTAAATTATTAATGACTGTTTCTTTCCTTTGGGGTGACTGAAATGCCTTTTCTGTAAATGCCCTTTGTAGCTGCGAATGCGTGTGCACTGGGGAATCACGACTGCGAGCAGGTCTGCGTGAGTAACGGCAGCTCCTACCTTTGTGACTGCTATGAAGGCTACGCTCTCAATCCAGATAAGAGAACCTGCTCAGGTATTACTCCTTCGGTAAATGTTTTCAACTAGAAAAAAAGTCACTTTTGAACGCCATAATTGAGAAGCTACTCGTGTACTTCTGTTGAAAGAACGGACTTCTGTATCTCCTTCAATAATAATAAATCTAATAATAAATAATATATAGAAGTCTGCTGCAAGTACTGGTGAGATGAAGTTTGATTCCATCGCCATCCTTTTTATTATGCCTACAGATCCACTCATTAGGGCCAGATGCCAAAACAAAGTCTTCAGAGGTAGACACTGTACAGATATTTTCAATTAACCTCTTATTCTAATTCTTTCAATTACTATTGCCATTTCTGAGCTGATTCCAAATAAAAATATATTCAAAATTGCGAACAGGCACTCCATCCCAAACTGCTTTTCATCAACAATGAATTGTTTCTCTAACATGCCTCTTGCAGCTGCGGACATGTGCGCACCTGGAAGGCACGAGTGTGATCAGATCTGTGTGAGTAACAATGGATCCTACATCTGTGAATGCTATGAAGGCTACACCCTGAATCCAGATAAGAAGACGTGCTCAGGTGAGAATTAAGAGCTACTTTAATATATGAAACTCACAGAGACATGTTTTCTGTGAGTTACACTCATTATATCTAGTTGAAAAATTGCTTACAGACATCAACTCTTAAAGTGAGAATTGACCTGTAGCCTTTCCCCTTGGTTCCAGTTACAATAAAATTGCATTTTTCTTTAAATGTGTTGATTAAGAAAATGCAATTTGGCACTTACCTACCATTTTATAGTCTTCACAGTACTTCATTAACATCGCTTAGTCCCTGGGGGAGCATGAACCTGTTTCAGCCATGCCCACCAGCACTGCGGCTCCACTGGAGAGTGAGTGCCACTAGTCCCTAGAGAACTTAAAACTTGATGATTTTCTTCCGTTCTCTCCATCTCTCCTGTTGAAACCCAGGGTTTTTTACAGCTTACTGCTTCTGCTTCCAAAGTCGTGCAGGGCTCTGCTATGTAGCAACCCCAGTCTTTCACCGCAGCAGCTTCTTCCTTTCCTTCTCTTGAATTGGTACCCTGAAAAATTTGCCTATTATAAATTTTTTTTTTCCCCAAAATACTTCTCTGGAGTTGTTTCTGTAAATCCAGGAGTTTGGCACAGCACCAGCCTTAGGGTAGCTATTTTATAACTGGTAAGTGCATCCCTCCCTTTGAGAGCTCCTAAGCATTCTTCTCACTGAAGTGTTCACTCCTTATTTCTGAAGAGAGAACATAACCTGCTAGTGCTCCTGCTTTTTTGTTTGTTCGTTTGTTTGTTTTCGCAGTAGGCTTTATATCTCTTTGCCACTTAATAGCATTTCTACATACCATACCTGGCTTTTTGTGCCTGCCTTCAGCTCATGGATCAAAGTATGAAGTTAAATTTGGATTCACCATAGTTACTGCTAATATTGCAAGAAACAACTTCTGCCTGGACACGTGGCAGGTTATCGCTCATCTCAGTATGGTGTTTTACCTACAACTTTACTGGCGATATTCAGGACTGTTAGAATTGCTGATGGAAATCAGAATTGCGTGAGATGTGGTATAGTAATGTCTTGCAGTCCCAATACCTGCCTCCTCCATTAAATAATTAGTAACTGAATTCAGTTGTCTGCGGCATAATATAATAATGCAGTAGGGCACCAGCTGAATCCTGATTTGAATCCTAATTAAATTATTTTTATAAATGTTGAAGCATTTAAAACGCTTGAGTGTCTGGGGGGGATTAAGAGGTTTGTGTTCTAAAACATGGTTCACCGCAGCCATGGACACGTGCGCACCTGGAAGGCATGATTGTGCACAGGTCTGTCTGAGCAATGATGGATCCTACAGCTGTGGCTGCTTTGAAGGCTACACTCTGAATCCAGATAAGAAGACTTGCTCAGGTAAGACGTGATTAAGGAAATACTGTGTTCAGCTAAAAGCAAGTCGCTTTTAAAAATCGGTTTAATTTATGTTCTTTTTCTGACAAATTATCCAAGAGTTTCTGTACAGCTTCTGAAAACGCAGTGCAACTTTATTTCTTCGTGTGTCCAGTAATAATTTGAGACCCATGACTCTTCTACAGTAGCGTGAAGCTTGTAATTAGTATCATTAAAATGCCATATGGCATTTTCACACCCATGGAGCATGAATTGTCATATCCACCGGAGAGAGGAGAAGGATAATATATTTGGTGGGAGTATGTGGTGTGTACCTGTGTCAGCAAAGCAGCACAAGGGAATGAGATGAAGGAGAACAAGGACTGCTCTGGGAGAGAGATTACAGTCTGTATCACCATGAGTGTGATCACTCTTTCTGGTGGATGTGCTTGGACCTTAAAAAAATACTCCTTATTGCTCTAGAGGATGGAGGGAAATGTTTGTTCCCAGTTCTGGTCTCTTGTGGAGAACAGAAGCATAGATGTAGCTGTTACTTAAGGAAGTACATATAAATATATAGTACCTACAAATTAATATGTATTCTCTACCATTTTCACTTAATTAGGATTTGAACTTCACTCATTTCTTTGGATGTCTCACTGATGCTTTATTTACACAAAATCCTTGTTTTTGAATTTCATCATAATCCCTTTACTTACTACATTTTGTGTGACAAAGTGCTGAACCTAGGCTTCCAATTCCAGGAGGTTCCCAGGCAAATCTGTCCAATTAAGTCATAGGTCTCGCATCTCAAAGAGGTGAAGCCAGAGGGCCTCAGTATTTCTTCCTGCCTAGTTTAGGAGCCAATTTTGTAAATACAGTTCCTGAGATTAACTCTCACCTGGCATTATACAGAGGCAATAAAGATCTGTGAGGGAATGTGAATTCATTAAGGCATCCTGTTTGGGAGCCCAATCCTGAACCTCCTTTCATAGCACTGATAATCCCCTTACATAGTTAAATTTCAGATTATTTCCTAACATGCTTCCTTTTTTTCTCTTTTGAATCTCATTTTGCAACAGGCTGCTAATGATTTCTCAGCCTACCTTCCTACCCTCCTTCCTTCCTTCCTTCCTTCCTTCCTTCCTTCCCTCCCTCCCTCCCTCCCTTCCTTCTTTCTTCCTTTCTTCCTGTCTTTCTTTCTGTCTTTTCTTTCTTTCTTTGCCTGTGCCTGACTGAACTGTGACCTTACTGCAAAGATATCCAAATATAGGAACTCCTTCTCAGCTTGGCCTTTCAGAGTTGACGTGTTAAATTTGGCAGAAGACATCAGCCTCACACATCAAGTGCCCACTTTGTAACCGGCAGTGGGTGCCACACCTCTCTCTTTTTTTCGCAGCCACATATACTCTTCTGTTTATGGTCTTTTCACTCCATAGAACAGTGTCTTATCCAACTCAATTAGAGCTGAAATAATGCCAAATACTCTCTTAAAATCCAGATATTTGTTCTCTGAAATTCCTGTGGATAATTATTTTGTAACTGGGTCACTGCTAGTTCAGTTCCTTTTGCAATCTGTTACAATTGCAAAAAAAAGTATTGCCAGTGTTCCAAAAATTGTATTAATTTTGTGATGTGGATAGCCAGATAAAAACACACTCTGTGTACCCCGCTAGGGCTAATTGTGTGCTGACGTGCAATAAACGCATCCTGGTTTGAATCCAAATGAAGATATGTTTGCAAATGGGGATTACTAACATCAACGAAGCTGAAGTTTGGGTACTGATTAATATTCTTCTCTTCTCCGATGCCTTCCTCAGCTGTGGACATGTGTGCACCTGGGAGGCACGACTGCGAGCAGGTCTGCGTGAGAGATGATCTCTTCTACACCTGTGAGTGCTACCAAGGCTACACCCTCAACCCAGACAAGAAGACTTGCTCAAGTAAGAGCAGATTACTGTTCCCTATTGCCCATACCCTCCCCAGCTAAGTACATGTATTGAAATAGCTCTCATTAGCAGTATGTATTATTAATTAGCAGTATTAATGTATTTGGATCTGTTTGAGAAACTTTCACGTGCATTCAAGTGTTACAAGACAGTTCTATGTCACTCTGCCTTTTCCACTTCGAGTAACATTCGGAGATACAAAGCGCTTTATATGCGACAGTGCTAGTGACTGCTTACCATTTGGTCTTTCTTTATCATCTTATAACTAAGGCCTTCACTCTATTTAAAAAAAAAAAAAAAAGAAGAAAGCAATATTCAGCAATCCCAGAAGTGAGAAATAATTGAAGAGAGAAGAGCTGGGGTTAGTCACGTAGTCACGTACTTTGCAGTACTGTGGAAACTGCGTGCCACCATGCAGGGGACAGTTTGAGGTGGCGTCCTCCCCTCCAGCCTGAATTTCATGTTGCTGTTTGTTTCTTTAGCTTCTCAGCTAACTGAGTGTTATAGTAAAAATGTAATTTTTTAAAAAAAACATTTCTTTCCTTCCTGGTCTCCCTACTGTAAAGTTATTGTGTGCTGGAAACTTTTCCTAGCATGCCTTTGGAGGTGATCTGGCACTTCACATCTGGTGGGGTTAGGCAGCTGTGGTCGGAGTGAGCATGGACTGTACAAAGTAAGGACCGAGGGAGACCCCAGTGAGGCAATTAGTTCATCTCGCTGCCCCAAGGCAAGATCAGTTACACATCTCAGTAGTTCCTGGTAAGGTTCACGTAGGATAGGCTCCCAGCATGGGAAAGGATTGCCATTGGGAAGCCTTAAAAGAAGTTATCTTTCTTTTGGATAACTGTTTCTTCAGAATGCATTCTGTAGGAAGGGTTGTACGTGCACCAGGAAGCCGTGACTGTGAGCAGGTCTGTCTGAGCAATGGTGGATCATATGCCTGTGACTGCTATGAAGGCTGTGCCTTAACTCCAGACGAGAGGACATGCTCAAGTAATAATTTAATGTTTGGGGTTTTTTTCTGAATGTATCTATTCAAGTACCTCTCTATTGAAGTACCTCTCTTCAATGTGTTAAATCCTTTTAATCTGCTTGAGAAACGTTCTATCAGCTCACAAACTCCCTGTAAGTATAATGCCTTTTCATTAGTGTCCACTAATGTTCTGAGCTAGTTTGATCCTTCTTGTTTAGTTATAGCAGTTATTGTATTTAAAACTACAGTTGATTCTTACCTATCACCACACATTTAAGGACTTCACTGTATTTAAAAAAAAATAATAATCAGTTATAATCTGCATTTCCTTATGAAATTGGAATAACTGGGGGGATTGGCAAGGCAGGGCTCTGGGGCATCTGTCTCTGGGGCATGGGACACAATTGTGTACCAGCATTCAGAGGATGGTGGGGGCCAGAGGGAAACAGAACTGGTGTCAGAAGAACTACTGCAATGCTACACCATATGTTCTTGTCCACACCTCCAAGGTGAGTGGGGCAGGCATGAACTCACCAGAGGCTTTCCTTTCACATGGACAGTAATGGCATCAACTGTTGGCAGAACCTCTGCACCATTTGATGTAGAATCTTAAGTAAAGTTGGGTTGGAAGGGACCTCTAGAGGTACCTAGTCTGATCTGTGGTTCAAAGCAGGCATAACTTGACATTACATCAAGTGGCTAGGGACCCTGATTAAGAACAAAGTTATAAAATACGTGGATATAGCCAAACACCATCTGCAAAAATAGCAATTTTTTGTAGGTCTGGACTTAAACATAAATGCAGTGTAAAAACACAACGCCAGCATGTTTTGTATGACTTGTTGGGCATCCCAGTGGCAACGGGAATGTCCAAGATTTTGACTGTCAAATACTGGAAGACTCTACATTTCACAGAAGGACTGTAGAAGACTTCACAGTACCCTTGGGTGGTTGCCAAAGTTGGTTGGAAAAGTAATTTCGTTAAAACAGACATAATCCAAGGAGGATCTGTATCTGTCATTGGAGAATTTAAATGCAAACATAACAAATTAACTGGCAGTTGGTTGGAAACCAACCATGTTGATGTGATATTTTGAACTGGCCTTCCTCCAGCTGAATCTTGAACAGGTCTTCTTTGTATATTGACCATAAAGCTGGTGGAGTGTTCCAAAAAAGGGAGCTGGACAAATACAGGTTCAGTGGAATCAAGGAGACAACAGTTTCAACATTGGCTCTAAGACAAATGAATTTCTACACTGCTAGAAATCAATCTGTTCATAGATTTTTTCAGTGAAACACTGAATGAACAGCCTTTTGAAATTGGTATCTTTTAGTCTATATTTTTCTGTAATTCAAGCAGCCATCAGTTTCCTTGCAAAATGGAAATATCAATGGCATAAACCTAAAAGAGAAACTAAAACAGTTCAGAAAAAAAGATGCATTGTATCCAGCTATAATATTTCTATTGTTTTGCTCCTATAATGCTCACATAATTTGTTTAGCATTGATCAGTTATGCATTTATACACCTACAGAAAAAAATAACTGAGTAATCTCCTGTTGTTGCTTTTGCAAGCAATGTAAAAAAACCCCATGTATAAATAGACGGGTATTACATACAAGTAATCCCTCTTGACAACTTGTTGAAAGAATATGTCATAATTATAGGCCCTCTTTTAAGGAGGCTCTGCCTTTGGAAACCTATTATTCTGGTCTCACGCGCACAGTAATCTCAGTGCCATAGCTGTGCTTCAGTAGCTGTTGGTACGTTTGTTCTTACCCTGCACAAGCCGGGCAGCTTGCCTTAACTCCCCATTTTCTTTATGGAGTAGGGGAGGTTAAATTGCCTTCATGTGGCTATGAACTCACAGCCATCAGCTGATACCTGATGTTATTATACCACAATGAAATTTTCATCTCTCTGAGCCCTTTGTGATCATCCCTGGTTTTGTGGTGGATTATGGAGGAAAAGGAATTCTTAAGGACAGCTGAGCCTGGTCCCCTGTAAGTCTGGGAGACTGAGGGCAAGATATTGAACAGATTCAATGGAACCAACGTGGAGTATGTCAATGCTTACTTTCTCTAAGAGAGGCTGATGACTTCTCTGTCATACTAACTGGCTCCTCAATTAATATTGCGGTGCCTTTCTACTAGATTTTAAATTCATTTGGGCCTATTTGAATGTTCCTGTTCCCTTCATCCATGTTCATGTGACAATGGAACGGACTTGTGTCTACGCCTCTTGATGAATCAAAAATGATACTCCCTATGCATGTCTATTGCCAACGTCACAAACCAAGAGTCCTTCTGGGGTGATACACATTGATGATTTAGCTGAACCTTATTGCTTAGTATTTAAAATTAATACATGTGTTCCTGCTTTCATTTTTGTACTGTTTACCAAGTGGTAAATTCAATTCTTCTAATAATTCCTTCCCAATCTGAGACTTAGTTATCTAAATTCCACCCACATGTCAGAAACTGATGTAAACTGACCAATTTCTGACACTCACCGACTAATGTATCTAAAATCACTACATGCCTTCCTGTGTGGCTTGCAAAACTGCTGGAGGCTTAACTTTGGACTAAGGCATTCTCAGAAGTGCTGTGTTTGGGAGTGATGGGTATCCCAAATGCCATTACAATCCAGCTTTGACAGGACAGCAACCTTGATTTAGATTCTATTTAGATGTATTTGGATATGAAGAAGAAATCCTTGACTATGCAAGTGGTGAGATGCTGGAACAGGTTGCCCAGAGACGTTGCAGATGTCCCATCCCTGGAAGTGTCCAAGGTCAGGTTGGATAGGGCTCTGAGCAACCTGATCTAGTGAAAGATGCCCTTGCCCATGGCAGGAGAGGTTGGACTAGATGACCTTTAAAGGTCCCTTACAACCCAAACCATTTTATGATTCTATCATTTTTCTGAAGAGAAGCTCAACAAGTTAGTCATGGCCTTAAATACAATTAATTGGATAGATTCTGTTTACAGTGATGCCAGTGGCCTTCCTGTGTGGACAGTCTGATGGTCAAAGTCCTACTTAGAGATCTGGACTGCACGTTCTTCTCAGTCTGCATCACTTGAACACACTCATTTCACATTCCAGGGTGCCCTACCTTTTGGGACGGGGGGATAGTCTGGATGAGAGGGAAGAGATAACAGGTGAAGGGAAGATTTACTCTAGTCTAGCAATCAGAGTTGATGGGGAGGCCGGTTGGTCCCTGCACTCAGGCCTCTTTTTATATTTTGTTCAATAATGGTCTAATGTAAAGAATGCAGAGGATCCAGGTAGGCAGGCTTCTGCTTCCCTGCTCTGCTCTTGCCTGTCCTGTTTCTGGACTATGACACTCGTATCTCTCACTGCACGCCAACGCCTGTTCACTGCCGTCCCTCCTTCCCGACTGCTCTCGGTTGCAGTTTGCTGTAATCTCACAGCATGAGTTCAACTCCCATTGCAGAATCAAGTGTTTTAAAAGTTCAATAATTATCATAAATATTCTAAATGCTGTTTTCTCACTTAGGAGCCATAACGAGCAGCCTCGTAACAACTGAAGAATCCTGTAAGTGTGAAGCCATAGCTGCCCTGCAGGACTCAGTCACCTCACGTCTTGAAGCTCTGTCCACAAAATATATCCTTTTTCTTACATGATCTGCATTCAGCTCTTTACTGGTATTTTAGAGGGAGCTGCTTTGATGGGAGCCAGGGACACACCTCACAACAGAATCTATTTTCCTATTAATTTTAGAAAAGTTATGGAGCAAAATCTTGGTTGTTGCAAATACCATTATGCTTTCATATTTCATGAAGGGCTTTAGTATCAAGATACAGATAAAATGCACGTGTCCATGTCACCTAGATGATACATGCTATGTTGAGCATCAAGTACTGCTTTGTTCATAATTCTTCCAGATGATTTTACTGTTACAGCAAATGTTCAGTTTTGACCCCTCCTATTAGTAGTGTGTGCATGTCCCAAAATTTTCAAGACACGCAAAACAGGCAGTGTGACAACAGTCTGACCATTGCTGCGGTTATTCCTCTGCATCCCAACTCTGCAGACAGGCCCTGTCCCAAGCAATTTTCATGCACCACCACCTTCTCCGTGAAAATGTGCTAGCTTATTAATACCCAGCTGCTGGGATATACGAGAATGGGAGAGCTGCGAGGCTGGGTGCCGAGGCTGGAGGCACTGGGCAAGCCTTGGGTCCGCAGGACATCCGGGGTGCAGGCTGGCTGGTGCCTGCTATGCTGCGCTGGAATTTGCCAGCTTCATTTGCTGCAGTGCGGCACCTGTGGCAGTAAAGAGAAATGTGGTCAGCCCCTGGACTTGACATTTCACAAACATGTGGGAGAGAAAAAAAAAATAAAAAAAAGAGAAAGTGGTGAACTCTGTGGTACCTGAATGCTGGAATAAATGCCCTCAGATGGCGTGGCAGGGACTCATAACTGAAAGTTGGGCAAGCTGTGATTCAACATAAGGCACAATTTTTAGAAGTGAGAGTGGTTGATCACTGGGACAATTTACCAAGATTTTCATCACTAGAAATTTTTGAGACTGCATGCTTTTTTCTGTAAAAGGTGCCCTCGTTCAAATAGGAATTCATTCAGGGAAGCACTACGTCTGTGGTTGTCATCCTGATCCCAGCAGCTTCAAAATCAAGGAAGAGTGGGGTATTTAGGATTAATCAAAGAAGGAAAGCAAAGCAGGACACTAGTAAGTTTTATATGTTAACTCACTATTTATACAGATAAATGAATTTTTCAGTTCACCAAAGTTTCTGAAAGCCAAATGAAAGCTTCTGCCAAGGACACAAGACTTTCCCAGTTCTTGAATAAATTCAAAGTTATTTTTATAAGGTGTAACTGCAAATCCCTCTCCTTGCAGTGTGCCTGGAGTTTGGTTTATCTTCCTGGAAAAGGTGAAGGGAAGACTCCGATTTTCCTTAGATTATAATATATAATTACAGGGAATCTAAGTACTTAAAACTGAACACCAAGATAGTTAAACCTGTAACGTCATCTCAATAGTAGTACATGCTTCAGAGAACAATCTTTTTGCCCCAAAGAGCTAATGTTAAGCAAGAAAATGTGGTGGTTTCAAGTTATGAATATACTTTATTACAAAGAACTGAGGCTTTCTTTCAAAGTTATTCTTTAGTGTGTAATTTGTATCACTGGCATCCTTTCAAGACAACCTGGAAAAAGCAAAGGAGACAATCAGCTGCTGCTTCTCAGCCCTGAATGTCACTTGGTCCAGCTCCTTCTAAGAAATTATTGAGATCATTTGGGAAGTTGCCAGACCTTGTCAAATCTCTAAAACGTTTTGAAATCTCTGGTTCAAGCATGTATTGACCTCATTTAGGAAACAGACTGTTGAAAATGTAGCAATGAGAAAGAGTATGAATAAACCAAACCTTATAAATTACAGCCATCTATTACATTTTCCTTAACAACTGACCACTAGATGAAGTGTCTGAGAAGCTGCAGGCATATCAAAGCAGACAGCAGGTCGTCTGAGCTATCATTCTACTTAATTCTAAAATAATCTTTCAGAAGCAATCCTTTTTATTGTGTTCAGCAAGCTTTATTTTGTTGCACAGCTTACAAAACAGCAGTTGGTTTGTTATTATTGACAAATGTCGAGAAGACTTCAGGAAGATGACAGTCTTGAAAATACAGTGACCCTGAGGATCTTCATGTACAGTCACTTCATAACCATAAAGCTACCTATAAGAGCTGTGCTTCACGATGTACTTACTACAAGTAGTACAGCAGGTACTGCTTTTCTGCAGTAACTGCATTTTATAAATAAATACAGAAAAAACTGAATGGATACAGTATATCACATTATATAAAACTGTGAAGTCGCAAGGCAGAATAAAAAATGTGCCTATGTCATCTGTCCATTAAATGGGGAAGTCATTTGGGGTCTTGTAACTTATTTTAATAAAATAAAGTATGATCAGCATACTGACGTTGGAAGTTTTTTTGTATACGACTTAAAGAATGTGTTACGAAATAAAGTGTTTAACAAAAACAAGGAAACAAAACCTCAAAGATAAAGGAGGCATAAATGGAAGAAATTCACATAATTAAACAGGATACTATCCCCAAGTCACACAGTTGGAAAAAGATCTGTTTGATTTTAAAACCTACAAGTCTTTGTTAATACAGATAAAAGGTTTAATAGTAATTTCAAGTATTAATAATGTTGTTTAACATTCAGAAGGATGAAAGACATCCTCCAATTTAAGGTTTTTATCCTGCAAGATTTACTTATGTTATTAGTCATACCTGTTGTCATACCACGGATTTTACTGGGACTACTTGTATCAATTGGGCTTGTAGGATAAAATGCACAAGCTAACAATTAAAAAATTTAGTTGTGAAAGGAATCCACTCATTTTGCATACTTGGCATTTGTAATCATCCAAATGCTCTAAAAACGATATATAAATAAATTTGAAGGTAGACTCAAAACTATGATTACTCTTCTTTTTTTTTTAGAATTGAAAAATCCAACATACTTTGTAGAGCTTTGCAATATAATTACACAAAATATTGTATCAGTAGCTTGTATGCCAAGGACATACTATAACAACATCTGTGCTTGCTTCATACCCTGCACATAATAGATACAAACAACTGGAAGGAAAATCGGTGGGCAGTTCAGTTATGACGTTCACTGCGCATGTGAGTGAGACTTCAGATATGTCTATACAGTAACCGTACATTAGAATATAATGCTAAATAGCACAGGTGAACATGGGACATAGCTTCAGCAAGGGCTAAAAATCAGACTATAAACTTTCCGAGACTGCTGGATTGGTCTGTGGTTAATATTTTGTGTTATTAATTTGATATTAATTTGCTGTAGTTCAATTAGGTTACTGTGGGACAACCTTGCTATGCTACACTTGCTTCCTTAAAGTGCTGTGTATGCATATTTTTTTCTGTAAGTCATGGAGTTTTATATCCAGCACTTCACTTTGCTTACTTTCATGTCCTCTGCTTAAACATGGGTATTATACAAGGATTTACAGGGCCAGAAGTATGCCTTGGCCTCCGCAATTGTTAAGAATAAACAAGTTGTAAATCTAATGCAAGACCTTTCAACTTCTTGGCAATTGGGAGTGGATGACATCAGCTCCATTTACACTAAGGCCAGTTGTCAGACGAGATGTATAATTTTATACCATAGTGGAAAATTGTCCTGGAGGCCAGATGTGTCTTGCAAGCTGTCAGCTGGGCAGGCTTTGTTTCATGCATTAGTATTTGTAACTCCATTTTATGTTAAAAATGATAGTATTTACATTCAATTCCTCTGAGCAATTATCTTGTCTCACTTCGTTTATGAGCACCAGATAAAATTCCAAGGATAGAAGCGATTTCTTAAAAATAGGACATACCAGCATGTCCTATTCACTGAAAATTTTTATTTTAAGTAAAGATATGCTTGATATGGAATAAGTAATTATGCTATCTTAATTATTGTGGCAGTAGAACTTTAATGCAGAGAACTGTTATGAAAAGAACTAAATTTAATCTTTTGGATGGTATTTTAAAATTATTTTTATTCAGAATAAATAGAATAGAATAGAATAAATATTTCAGTTGGAAGTGACCTACGATCATCTAGTCCAACTGCCTGACCACAGGCATTTTCTAAAATACCTTTAGCTATCTTATTCAGCTCTAAGATGTTCAGAGGGATTCAGCCAGCTTTGCTTTATAGTTCTCTCTTACATATGTGCCTCTAAGTTGGCATCAGTCAAAAAGCTGGATGCCCAGGCTCCTCACTGTTCTGTGTTCATGGAACTTCAACAAAACGTCACGATAAGCTGTGGCTGGTTCTGTTTCTCTGCACTTCCAGTTATCTTCTCTGAGCAGAGGGGAACGCACTAAACTTGACGACACACAGGTTTAAGAACTTGACTTCACCATGATCCTCCTTTGACATTGAACAAATTGCTTATATTTCAGCGTTTGCACTGTGAGTAATTGCACTGTGGAGTGCTTAACTGCTATGAAAGTGAGGGGGATGCCCTGGGAGACATGGCACTTCTGTTCCTCCCATGTCAAGCAGGCCACTTCTTAGAGCACGATGCAGAAGACACAGGATGGACCATCTTCTGTACATCTCCCATGTTCCCCTTTTCTGTCAATCATCTACAAAGCAGCTTCGGTACGGAAAATATTTACTTTGCAGCTGGGTCCGACCTAGCTTGCCATCAGTGCTGCAGAGCCCGTCTCCTCCTGAAGGCCCCTGCACCCCTCCTGCGGGCACACACCAAGCCTTGATCCTTCCCCCCCGCTCAGGGTCCAAGAGCTTTGTAACAGCAGCCACCGGACTCGCTTACCCTCTCTGACCCACCGAATCAAGGAGTTATTCATCTGTGTATGTAACTGGCTGAGTAGCCCTGGCTGTGGGTGCCGGCAGCACCCTCTGAGGGAGCGGGAACATCGCCCACCCCCACAGCGGCCCGCGCCACCCACGCCATTTACCTCAGGGCGCCCGCGCGCTTCAACGGCCACCTCGGGGGGCGGGGTCAGAGCTTCACCCCGCCCCCACAGGGACGGGAGCGCGTGTGCCTGGCGCCAGAGGGCGGGCTTCTCCTCCCGCTCCCGGAAGTCGGATCAATTTCCGGCGGCGGTTGCCAGGGTGACGCGGTTGCCAGGGGGGCCGCGCCGCCCTGAGGGGAGCGGTGTGGGTCGGCACCCTTCGGCCCGCTCCGCCAGGATGTTCATCTACCTCTGCAAGAAGGTGCTCCCAGGGCACGGAGGAGACTCGGGGCGGCGGGGGGCAGGCAGCCCACGGGGCAGGCGGAGGTCCCGCTTCCTCCTAAACCCCCCCGGGAGCTCCCGGGGATTGGAGGCGTGGAGGCCTTCGGGGCGCTGAGGGGGCCCTCGGGGCGCTGAGGGGACCCTTGGGGCTCCCTCCGCTGCCTGCGGCTGCTGCGGCTCTGCTGCCGCTGGTGGTCCGTCCTGGGCCCTAGAGCGCTGCCCTGCTCTGTCCCGCCTGCTCCCCATCGGTCTGGGTTTGGGGCTTGGGGTTTCTTTGGACTTCAGCGGTCTCCTAAGCAACTGCTCCCCCAGGAGACGTTGGATATAACTCTTCAGCTGCAGACCAGCTCCTGGCAAAGCCCTGTGCATTGTGCGATCCTCTCACTTGTTTAGTTGCTTACGGGGCCTTCTCTGCACACCTTTGAAGATGTCCTGATATTATTATATACTGCATGTGTTAGATTTCCCTTTTCTCAAGCATTGCTTTGCACAGTTTCGCTAGCACTTGCAAGTCTATTTGTCTTCTGTCTCTTTTTGCGTGTACTGATCTGTTAATAGAAATAAGTTTATCTTGTGTGCTATCATAGGTGTCTTTTAGGTGTTCAAATGGAGTATTTTAAAATAAAACACGATTCTCACAACTGTGTAGAGATGCAAAATACTTCTTTTTCAGATTGCAATTCCTGGTAATGTTCGATTAAGATGTATTTCCTGGAATAAGGATCAAGGTTTCATAGCCTGTGGTGGAGAGGATGGATTACTGAAAGTTTTAAAATTAGAAACACAGACAGGTAAATGATACTTCTTTTTTTTTTTTTTTTTAAGAACAAAATCCACCACTGCCATCTTCATTATTTTAGGCAGAAAGCTGTGTATTTTTTTTTTTAATAAATACATTCCAAGAAAAGTAAAATTTAATATATTTTCAAATTCTTTTAAACCTTCTGCATGTAACAAAATGTGATAGCTACAGTTTTTGTGGGTTTTTTTGTTGTTGTTTTTTCCCCTGAAAAACTGCTAGACTTTATATAAAGAGTATATGAATTTGGGTGATGGATGTGCACAGCAAACACATTGAACTGAGGGATGGAAAATTCATTCTGCAGTTACAATTTACATGCTTGTAGGTGAATAATTTTATCTGTGTAAATAGTGATTAGAGCTGCAATGTTGATAGCTAAGCAGTAATATGTATGCTTTATTAGGTTTATTTTATAGCTATTTTTCTTATTTTTAGATGAAGCAAAAATAAAGGGACTTGCAGCTCCTAGCAATCTTTCTGTGAATCAAACTCTTGATGGTCACAGTGGTAAGTGTCTTTGAGCATTTAATGTACTTTTTTTTAGAATAAAAAAAGACAAGATTTTGTGAAGTTGATAGAGTAATTTTGCTATAACTTTTTATTATAAGCCTGAAATAAATATTATCAGTATTCAACTTGGATATGTAATGGCTTGGCTATCTATTTTTACCATATTCATAAGATGCTGCTTAGAAACGGTTTCAAGATGTTTCAAGTCAAGTTTTTATGGGTAAGATCCCATATGAGACTTGAGGGTCTGAAGAAATTGTGTGTAGAGTGCTCTTTTTGGTAGTCATGAGAGAGATTTTGTTTTAAAAGTGCAGCACTACTGAGGATCAAACTACTTAGAGGAAGTAAAAAACCAAAACTTCCTACAACAGTAAAGTTTTGGCAGCTTCCCAGATTGACATGTCAGAGGCAGTCAGAAACTGTAAAACTATGATTTGGGTTTTGCGTATTGAAGCAATATTTTGAGCAGAATTTGGAGAGGATGTTACTCAAGTGGGTGAACATGGAAGCAAAAGGAGCGGTTTAGCAGAATTTTGAAAGAGGAAATGAATGATACACAAAGAATGCCTAAAATTAAATCAAAGTCAGTGGTGCAAATTTCTGAAATGCTCCAGGTTGATTAAGCTGGCTGTGGTGGTTTTATTAACTTATTTAAATGGTGTAAATAAAAAATGTGTATAATTTTCTAGGTTCTGTGCAAGTGGTGACATGGAATGAACAGTATCAAAAACTGACTACCAGTGATCAAAATGGACTCATCATTGTGTGGATGCTGTATAAAGGTATTCTACAGGACAAACTGGAGATGGGATAACATTCCATGTTGTGAGAAATCTTTTTTCTTTTTTTTTTCAGCAATTTTTACAGTTCTTTTTCTGACTTTTTATTTTGCAGACTGTAAAGCTCAAAATAGATTTAAAACCCTTTCCAAGTTTTTACTGTAGTATTTGTCTACATTTTTCATAGTGTAGTCGCGTATAAAGAGGCATTTGTCCTGCAGAGCTACCTTAGGAGAAGATATCAGTTCTTAGCCATGTGCTTGGTAAACAGCTCTAAATTTCTTATTTTGTTATCTCTGTTACTTTATTCCATGAGAAGAAAATAGTATATTGAAGAGAAAAAAAAGCAGCAGTGTGTAGGTTCTGTTCTGGGTATCATTGTAATATTCAAACAGTTCTGCAAAGTGCATCAAGCACAGACATACTGGTAGAACTACAAGAACTTAGTAAACCTGCATAGAACATTAATGAAATATTCATAAAAGCAATCTTTAGAAATGCTTAATTAAGGCAGTGAACTAATATGACTAACCAGTGTATTGCTGTAATTGGGTTGTATTATTTTTGACCTTTTCACACTTAGTTGTACTTCATTGGTATGCTTGAATTAATTTGAAAGCCAGAAAATCTCTCAGTCACATTAACCGCTTTCTAACACATATGGGAAAGAAAATAAAGGGTTTCCTTTTTCTCCTGGGGAGTTTTGTTTATTGAAAAATTGAAACAAATAAAAGCTCAGTATCTCATTTGAGGAATAAAGAATACCACTTGATTAGTCTTTCTCCCTGATATGTGGTGGCTTCTGTCACATAAATCACCTTTTAGTTTTGGAAAAGAACCAGTAAATTACTTAATACATATTCTTATCAAAGGCGGTTGTTCCCTCCATTTCTGTTTCCTAATGTATTCTTGTCAGTCTGAAATTATGTACACACAGATCTCTTCCTGTAGGGCCCCTCTGGACTTTGGCTCCCCTCTCCGATTACTCATTTGTCAGGTTCTTTTTGGAAAGAAGTGGCTCACATCTGAACACTGGGCTTCACAATAATTACTGTCTGTGTACTCTGGGAGACACTACAGCATAGTCTTGCTAGAGTTTTACTGAAAGAGCAGAACAACTTTGGGTTTAATTCCTTTCTAAAACTTACTGCTTCTGTAGCTTTTTTGTTGTCTACTACATTGCAGGGTCATATGTAACCTACTATCTCATGTTTACTCAGAAGCAGACCATTCTCAGGTTTCTCCATTTCATTGAAAACCTAATTTGGTTGCTTGGTAACTTTTATAAACTTTTTGTGTGTCTGTATTATGTTATCTTTGTTTGGATTTTTTTGTTTGTTTGTTTGTTTGTTTTTTTTTTTAACTTCAGGAATTCATATTGCTAAGAAATGTCATTGTCATCCTATTTTTAATTGAGAGTAATTTTACTCTTTGAATTCAGTGATTAGGGTGTACCTTGAATACACTAAAAAAATTATGAAATCATAAGTGTAACTCAGTTTTTCATTCACTACTAATAGGTGCTTGGTATGAAGAGATGATTAACAATAGAAATAAATCTGTAGTTCGAAGTATGAGCTGGAATGCTGATGGACAAAAGATTTGTATTGTATATGAAGATGGAGCTGTGATTGTTGGATCAGTGGATGGTAAAATTTAAGCTCTACTAATTGTGGTATTACATAGCTTTTGTTTTCAGTATTATGTACATATTGTCTTTGTTTCTCTAGTCAAATACAATTAATAGTTACTTTCTAATTGTTGCTTTGACTTTCCTTAGCGGTTTCATTTTTTTACATTGATAACGTGCATCCTATTTTTAATTTTATGGTATGTTTATTAAATACAATGAATATTCTGTTACAGGCAATCGCATTTGGGGAAAAGACTTGAAAGGTACTCACCTGTGCCACGTGGCCTGGTCCTCTGATAGCCAGGTTTTACTGTTTGGAATGGCAAATGGAGATATTCACATTTATGACAACCAGGGAAATTTTATTGTAAGTTTATGGTGGTATAATAAAGGTATTAACTTCAATAGGCATATAAAAACTTATATCCTTTTAATTCATTTCATGTTTGTTTAGTTGATGGACTTCAGTACTAAGAACTGGCCAAGGCCTTGTGCACAAAGTTTTTATGCAGCTGCGTCTTTTTAACATAAATATTTCTTTCTTGGTATCTAAATGAATATCATATCAACTAATGCCTTTTTGCGTGGCAATAGTTACTGAAAATGTAAAAATGTGTGTGGTGATACTAGTTAAGTTAAATGAAGCTCACGTTAAAAGTACTATCATGCTTCTAGGAAAAAGCAGTAATTTATTTTCCTATTGCTCCTGTCATTCTTTAATACATAAGGAATGTTACGTGCTTCAGAGAAGACCTTGTAGTAAGTGTGAAAAAAGAAAGTAATGCACCAATATTATATTTATTTCCTACAACTTCAGTTTACTTATTTATCTACTTATGTGGAATATTGGAATATGACTATGATAAAATGCTAAACAGAAGTAAAATGTTAACTTTGAAAAAGCACAATGTATTTGGAACTACGTTCTTGACTTTTAGATGCCTATTATGGTAAATTTTCTCCTCCTTTCTTTTCCTTCCCTAAGAAAGTATCTGTTACCCTTCCCATTTTCTTTTCTTCAACCCCCCACTGTATCTTTCTTTCTTACCACTGTGTGAGTCAGTGTTTCTAGCATGCGCTGTAAATTACTGAAATTCTTGAAATAAGTTGTTGTCGCTCCCCCTGCTCCCCTCCCCCCCCGTAGGTGTGGCTGTGTGCTCCCCGCTCTCCTTCCCTCCCTTCCATAAGTTACCTGGTAGCCCTCCTCAAAGTGATCCAGGTGCACTCTTGTCTTTCAGAAAAAGACCTTACCTTACCTGTGTTACCAGATGTACAGGGCTAATTATTACAAAAGTAAACATCTTAATTGGTGTTCTAATTTGGACACTTATTTTTTCCATTTTTTAAAAAATATGTTATTCAAGAGACTTTTATTAAGAAAAAGCTGACAAAAGGTTTCTTTAAAAAAAAAAAAATGCTGTGGCCTGGAATGTTTTGAAATTATTATTTTTGCAAAATTCCAATGGGGTTCCTTGTGTGTGTGCGTGCATGTGTGTGTGCTTTTCTTGGTTTTCTTGTTTGTTTGTTTTCTTTGTTTTTAAGTTACTTTCAAAGAATGAAAATGCCAACATTAAAGTACTTCTTTGTAGTTAAAATACGTAGTTTTCATATGCCTGATCTGGCTTTGAATAAAGAAGTTTTTCAAACTCTTAAAATTTTGAGAATGTGACAATTTTTCTTGGGACAGGAAAAAAATTTTGCATAGACGTCTGGCCTTTTGCAAGGTATCAGTAGAGATATAAATTATTCTCCTAAACAGCATGTTGTATATGACTTTAAATAATTAACTATTCTTGTTTAGGTGAAAATGAAACTGAGTTGTTTGGTGAACTTAACTGGAGCATTCAGTATTGCTGGAATACATTGGTACCATGGCACAGAAGGCTACATTGAACCAGATTGTCCTTGTCTTGCTGTCTGTTTTGACAATGGAAGATGCCAGATAATGAGAGATGAGAATGACCACAGTAGGTACAAAATGTAGGGTGCTAATTACTCAGCTGCTCCTGGCCCAAGAAGTCTACTTATGCTTATATTCTTAATGTTTATTTCTTAAAAACTAGATCCTGTTTTAATTGATACTGGTATGAATGTCGTGTGTATTCAGTGGAACCACTGTGGAAGTGTATTGGCAGTGGCAGGCTCCCTAAAAGCAACTTCTCAAGATAAAGATTTAAACATTGTGCAGTTCTATACTCCGTTTGGTGAGGTAAAAATATTTAATATACTTACATGACTTAAATGTTTTTTTTTGTTGTTGTTTTTTAATCTTTGTATGTTTAGTCTATGTGGTCATTACTGGTGGAATTTGGATGCCAAAATGTAGGTGTTCAGTGTGTTTAACATGCTCTAATGTGTCTAGGATATCCACCTGGATCCAGAAAGATGACACAGGACCAGGTACCCTTTTAGAATAGCAAGTTAGTGGCCAGTGTGAAAATCCGAATGCATTTTATAGAACACTAAATGATGGGATATGTATAGTGTCTAACTTTGAACACCTAACTTGGATACCTGAGTTCAGACTATAATCAATAAGCAGTCTGGAATGCTTAGGCAGCAGTTAAGATGCTCACTTAACATCTGTGTATCAAATCTGGAAGTACTTGTCTTTCTCCACTAGAGACCCAGGCATCTCTAGATTAGGAGTTCAAAATAAGGCAGTGAATGCTCCACTCTGTTTTTATGGAATCAGTAGAACTAAGAAAACGGCATCTGGTATCAGTAAAAGCAATGGCTTAGAAATCTCAGAAAAGGTAAATTGTTTCTAATCTTCATTTGTCTCTTGGGGATATTATTCTGTAAATGTTTTTTGTACTACCTGTCTTGTTCAATAGTTGAGAGACAACTTTCCTATGTATTTTTATTCACGGTGCTACCCCTGCCTTGCAAGGTAATATCACTTTCCCTCCTAGTAATCTATCTGGAAATCAGTAAGTTAGTCTTAGGTGTCAGTGTGTGAGGAAGTTTGTCCCTTGCACAGAGGAAGTACTTGTCATCCCTGAGGTTAACTGTGGTAAGGATCGAGCTGTGCTGTGAAAGGGGTTGAGATCCAACATCGTCTGCAGGAGTTTCCTTAGTTGAAAGTATTAAACGGAACCAAAGGTTTTGGCAATAACGTTACATCTCTGGCTGCTAATGTCCTTCAGAATAACTGAAACAGGTGTTCCAGATTCTGTATCTAGTGTTTAGAAGTAAATTCTTTAGATTTTAGAATTGTTTGGTACTACTTCTGATATTCAGGTACAGACTTAACTTTTTGGAAGATGGTATCTTCTGTGAATAATGTGTGACCAGTATTTGGACTTGGTATTTGTACCTAATCAAAGGCATGAAATAGGTACTAAACTAAGTTCATTGATAACAGTTCATTTAGGCAGAAAGTTATGCCCTCAAAAGGAAAGTTAGATCTAAGTGTAAGTATCAGTGTTCTGCTCAGTAAAAACTTATGTTTTTTTAAAGCCTAAGATTATTCAAAATCTTACAGTAAATAGTAGATTAATGTATCCTTTATTACGTACATCTATATTATTTTCAAACAAAAAAGTTCCCACAAACAAGTGCTCTGTGGTACTAAGGTTATAGTTTTTGAAAACATTATTTTTTTTTCAATTGTTTCCTTCATTCCTTCAAATTCTACCGCAAAATAAAGATATAAAAGAAAGATGGACAGTGTATTTCTTTGCTTGCTCTTAAATTGTGAACGGACATCTAACAGCCTTTCTTAGACTTGTCTGAAACGGACTAGAGAGGAGGAAAATGTCCATTGTCCCACTGCAAGTTGTGGGGCAACTCTGCAGCTGATTCATTGTATGCTCTTGACATAGAATAGCTTTTATGTTTTTGTTTAAACTATCGGCTGTAGTTAAGGGTGTTGTACATCAACTGACTAATATTACACTTCCAGCATAAATAAAACTTCTGAGGGATGTCAGATACCAGTACTATTGTGTTTATTTTAGTAGAAGGTGAAATGATAAAGGTGATTCAAATTACCAAGCAAAAGAAAAATTGGTTATACTGTCATTTTCCATGTATTATTTATTTCTGTAAGTTTGAACTATCACTTTCTGCTGTTGTTTGTTTCTCTCTGACAAAAACAGAATTGAGGCAAAAGAACACTTTATGGTAATGCATGTTAAAAATCTCCCCCTTTGTTTGCCTGTGTATTGCAATTTGGGAGTCATTATGGAGTACTGTAAAGAAGGTTTATATTTGGTTTTCATTAACTATCAAAACTGTTGTTTATGAACTTTAGAGTGGTTTTCCTGTGATAAATTCAGAATATTTTCTTTTCTTGTTTTAAACAAGCATTTGCGTACGCTGAAGGTTCCTGGCAAACAGATATCTGCCTTGTCTTGGGAGGGAAGTGGACTGAAAATTGCACTGGCTGTCGATTCTTACATATATTTTGCAAATATTCGTCCAGATTACAAGGTATGTAGTAATGTGGCACTTAAATGTATTAATAAGTTTTCTGATTTATTCTTTTTCTGAATGGGTTGAAAAAGTAACTTTCTCTAATATATATAAATCAATGCTTAACTTATGATTACTGTTTGGTCAACACTGTTGACTTGAAGTTTTAGTGGAATGTGAGTGTCTGTCTTGGTGATGTAATGACTTAGCCATTGTTTTCATAATGAATTTGTGATTTTATTTTCATAATAAGGAAATGTATGCTTTGTTAATATGAACAGAATTGAGCATGAGTCTAAATTTGGTAGTAATTGAGGCTGTCGTGTAGGTAAAGCTTCAGTGGTTTCATTGCTGTTTGGTTAAACTGAGTGGGCTAAGTGATACAATGGGAATTGTTTGAGCCTTGCTTTTACTGTCATTTTTTTTAGTGGTGAATTAATTAGTTTGAACCAGGAGAACTGTGTAAAAACCTGAAGAGTAGAAATGAATGCAGCCTGATAGATGTACTTCCTACTTATATCTCAATTCCCAATACACTTTTTACAAGTGTATATTCAGCTAATTCTAAAATAATGTTTCTATCTTGTCTACCATATGGTTGGTTTTTTTGTTTGGTTGGTTTTTTTGAAGAATTAGAACTATTTCACTTAAATGTACATTTTAACAAAAATAGCTATTACTGTCCAGCATACAGTATTGTATACTTTTTTCCCCAGCACAGGATATGTTCTTTAATCATCAGCGTGTAACCACTGTGATTAAAGAGAGAGAGAGAGTGTGTGTGCAATGTGAGGAGCGTACTACAGCTATATTGAAACGTATCGTTCCAGTCGGTTGTGAAAAATCATTGGTCAGGGAGTTATAAACACAAATCTGTCAGGAAGCAATCTCAAATAGTTTGTTGTAAATCTGCTGGAAAAGACTTTGGAAATTTGAGCTGGAAATTAGTCTTGCAGGAAATGCTACCTAATGTTTATTCTGGGAAATGTGTAACAGCTGGAACACAGGCCTGTTGCTTTTTCTTAAACTTATCAGTATCTATGAGGCCATGTGTATTTCAAGATGTGGCATAGTTTGCAAATGAATAATATTTTGAAACCTTAGTTTTAGAAATTGCATGTGTAAGCTCTCTTTTTCTTTTTTTTTTCCTTTTGCATTTTTGAAGTGGAAAAAGATGTGCTCAAATTAGTTTATTTCTGCAGCAAATAAACTTTTAACCTGTTGGAAGTACAATCAGTGTTTCAATATTAAATATTTTTATGGTGAATGGTATGTGTTGTCCTTCAATAAATAATACACATTACTACTGCTATGTTCTTTATGATAATATCAGTAACTCGCTTTTAGGAACTAGATACTCTAAAAGGTGACAGTCATTAAATTGTAGTTTTTCAAAGATGTCATTAACTTAGGCAGGATTGGAATTAATGACCTGGAGTTGAATTGTTAGTATCACATTACCAATCTACTGAATAATCCAGTTTCCTGTATTTTTCAAGTATTACCATAATAAGAGAAAGAGGATCCTAAATTATAATATGACAGTAAAAACTATGAATTGAGATTATCTTTTTAAAAATATTAATATTTTACATGGTGTCTTTTGGAGTGGTAATACTAATTTAGAATCTATAGCTCTAGTTACATTTCTTCTGGTGTGTATTACCTTGTTCAAACGTGCATTGGATTTCACTTTATATTCTCATTATCCAGCATTCTGGGGTCCTTTGCCGCTTCTTGAAATCAGTTTAGAATTGACAAACACGATTTACAGTTTACTGACTTGTTACCTCATGACTTACTCCTTTCATATACATTTTCATATACATTTTAAGTTCAATTTGCATCTCTGGGAAGGATCCTGTGGGTAGTGCTCTCAGTTGTCAAAAACTACCTTTATTCCAATGCTTTTATTTTTCTTCCTGTATCCAAAATGAGCTTGACTTTCTTGAAAATCCAAGTAGATCACATCAGTTGGGTCTTGTTAATTTGCATATCTGTTGCCTCTCTGAAAGATAATAAATAATAATGAATGAGGTAAAACTTCCAGGGCTAAAAACACGATGGCTGTCCAGTGTGTTGTGTTTATCCATGTCCATCTAATTCCATTATTTATTATATAAGGCCAGGCTGGATGAGGCTTTGAGCAGCCTGGTCTAGTGGGAGGTGTCCCTGCCCAGGGCAGGGGGTGTTGGAACTAGATGATCTTTAAGGTCCCTTCAGACTTGAACCATTCTGTGATTGTGTGAAAGCTGGATTTACTGATTTGTGATTCCCAGAATCATAACACTTTTTACATCTGCTAACTCCTGTTCCTCTGGCTAAACTCCAGAGCATTGTGTTTGAATTCCCATACAACTCTACTTCAGTGAAAACCATTGGGTTCTGACAATTTATTACCATTCAGTTTATACATCTATTCTAAAAGTTCTTTTGCTGATTCTTTAGTTTATCATCTTGCTTTCATTCCTTGTAGAGCGTGGGAACCCTTCTGGCAAGCTCTCTAACAAGCTTTCTCCTCTTTTCCAGTAAATGCTGATGCAGAGAATTCTATTAGTTTTTCTACAATTGCATCATCATCCTTAAGTGCTTTGTTTTATATCTCATTTGTTTGTCAGTTTCACCTTCTTGCTGAGATATTTTCTGACTCTGCTGTGTTAGATGGTGTTTTCATTATTAATTTCTATAATTTAAATCAGTTGAATACAGTAAAATACATCTTCGTGATTTTTACAGCATTTGGATATTCCATTTCTTCAAGGGCCTTTTAGTCCTTTCTCCTACTTGTTACATGATTAATTATATACTTCCAGGGGGAAGGGAGTTACTAATCTGGAAGAGCTGATGTGAGTTACTCTAGTGCTCTAATACAATTGGTCATTTTTATCTGCTCCAGGAGTTGCACTGTTTGAGGTGTTTATTATATTTCCCTTGAGAAATGAACTTTTGGTTTCCAAATCAATAGTCATAGAGGAAGCGTTTTCATGGCAAAAACCATCTTCACAGTGGATATTTCTGTAGACCCACTGAACAAGGAAGAAACAAGGCGAAGTCAGATCTTGTCACATTTTGAGGTTGATTCTCCAGTTCTGATTGTGATAGGTTATTCTGCATGATAGGAAGGCTGTTTTTGCCAGTTTAATATTATGCAAATAACTTGCTACCGGAGCTATGTTGACATACTTTTAATAAATACGTTCATCACTTGACAGGTAAAGAATATTGAATACTGATTGTGTATATGAAATAAACACTTTCTTTCATAGCTGTGAACAATTTATTATTGAATTCTTATAATTTCTGATAGGTTTTATCAAAATTGTCTCTCTTGGCAGTGGGGTTACTGCTCCAATACAGTTGTTTATGCGTATACCCGACCCGATCGTCCGGAATACTGCGTAGTCTTTTGGGACACAAAAAACAATGAGAAGTATGTGAAATATGTCAAGAGCTTGATTTCCATAACAACTTATGGAGACTTCTGTGTTTTAGCAACTAAAGCAGATGAAAATCAACCCCAGGTAAAGTTTTTCTTTTAGTTTTCACTTGAAATGCTTTGTTCCACATGTCAGTGCTTTACAGCCAGAATAAGATAAAATTCTAATAAAATTCTGAATCTGTCTCAGTGTGTGTCACTCAGTTGTCATTTGACAGAATGGCACTTCAGTGGGCTTAGCGTTTAAAAACAAAGAACCCCAACAAGCAGTAAAGTAATAGCAAAAATTTGCGGAACCGATTAACTGGCTCTATAATTGTAACTACTTGTAGTCATTAGCAGCTTAATGAAAACTGCAGCCTTCAAGATTAATGTTTCTTTAGTAACATTTAGAACAGTTCTCCAAAGAGGAGCTAAAAGCAGGAGAGCATCAGAATGGTAATGAATATTTAATCAATCAGAAGTGGAGAAAAAAAGGGGAGTTTTTAAGGTGATATAAATCACGTTACTACAAACCACTCCGTTTGTTTGTTTGTTTATTTTGATAAATGATATGATAAATGATATCATATGATAAATGTATCCTTTGGTTAATGTGTGTCTGGTTAGCGTGATGCCAGCTGTTAACATGGTTTTTCTTACTGCGTTCACTTCTGAATTATTTTCTGTATCACTTGTACATTGCTTACAAAGGAGGAGCATGAGATGGAGTCAATTGGTGCAACGGTAAAAAAAAATGCTTTAGCGCTGTTTTGCTTGATTGTGCAATAAATGGTGTACTGTCATAGGGATTGGAACTATGGTACACATGGCCAAAACTATTTGGTGAAATTCAGTGCAATAAAGTGAGATTTTTCTGGGTTGTATTTTTAAAAGAGCAAATAAGCAGGGGAGGGACTTAGTGTAACTTTCTTGAGCATAAATAAGAGATTTAATTTTAGCATCTGAAAATTACAGATAATAAGCATCATTCAGTTCTTTCGAGATGGCTCCAGTGTAATTATTAACACTGTGGGGGGTCAACTTTTAGGAAATGAAGTGCACAAGCTTATCCTTTGGGTAGCAGTTCATTAGAGTTGCTTTCTGAAAAACAGATTTGTTTTGCAATAGATTTTGGTCGTTAGAATTGTGATTTCAAGAGGGCAAAATGTACAGCAATAGTTGATGGGGCAAAAGACTAATTTCATCAGGAACTGTTTAAAAGTATTGCAAATGTATGTGAATGTCAGTAAGTTATGAAGAACTTAATGTTGATACCGATAGCAAGGCTTGAGCTTTCTGCTTTGATCAAATCAGACAATGCAAACTCCTTTGTCCCAGCACCAGCCTGTGTAGCTCATGCACCCTCCGCCTTGGATACTGTTACTCCATCACCCCTTGGCAGTCCTGTTCTGATCTACTGACTTAGAGTCTCAGAAATAAGTAAAAAAGGCATAAAAGAGAAATTGATTAAAGAGTGAATGTTGGGATAATTTACCAGAGAAGAATTAATAGAAACATAATGGAAACAAACAATGTATAGTTAAAAAGCCAGGTGTGGTTTCCTACAGAGTTGGAGGCTCAACGTATTTTTTCGGAAAAGGGAAATTTGAGAATGCTGGTGGAAAGTTTAACTCATGAACAAAGAAATAAAAATACTATTTTTGAGAGGTGTTTCATGGTGGCAGAACAGAAAAATGAATTATTTAATGAAAAGAAATCCTTGTTCAGATCTTTTTCTTTGAAAGGAGGAAGTTCATACAGTAGTTGAAACCCTAAATTCTGCCATTCTCATGTGCTTAATAAACTATCAATCTGTCAGTTTAAAGGGGTAGGCTATACAGTTGCTGTAGTCTGCTACCACGACTACATGAACTGTTCAGCAGGTGAAAGAGCTATGCCCAATTAATTATGTTCCATTTCCTGGAGAGTCAGGATAACAGCTTTTAGGTGATTCAAGTTTTGGCAGCCCTGTATTTCATTTCCCTCCCTCCCCCTTTCCCCCCCTCCCATTTTCCCCCCTTCCTTAGTTGCCACTTAATTTCCACACTTCCCTCTCAAGACATCCTTATTTCCTTGTGAAATCATCATAAAGCTATTTAATCCTTGATTTAGGTCTGGAAAAATAAATACATCAACAACAACAATGAAGCACTGGTATATAGGTCAATTCTTATTTATTTGCATCTTCCTGCGTTTAACAGACCAGTCTGAGGTACCTGTGCTATCAAAGCCTTCCTGAGCAGGATTACAAGAAGGGCAAAACTAACAAAACTCATCAGTTTTGTAGTATGTATGATACTGCAGGGTGGAGGGATAGCCTTATTCACAGTTCTCCCCACATTGTAGCCTTTCTGGGAGCTAGCGAGGGGGTCTGATGCGGTTTATTAGATTATCCTTTGCATGAACAGCTAGGCGAGAGTTGAGTCACTGAGAAATTGCTGGTGTATCATGCTAATAAATAATCGTAGTGCAGTGTGTGTCCCACAGAGCAGGGGGTGAGACACCCTGGGCTGTCTTGCCCACATGTTATCTGTGGACCCTGCTGGTGCCACATCCTGCATATTGTATTTTGTCTGGTAGATTTGCTTCTTCGCTTTATTAAATGGCTGGTCATTTTCCTGTTTTGTGCTTGTTTGTTTTAATAGTGCTAATTGGCAAATGTCTCATTTCTCATGCTTATGCTGCTTTATATTTACTGCAGTCACAGTCCCTCTGTTTTCTGTTGCTGATCAGCATTAGATTGTGTGAAATGTGGGTTATGAGATACATCTTCACAGAAAACCTTGTACAGCTTACTAATTCACAAAAAAATGTGGTAGTAATGACACTTGCTTTTATTTCCATACAGTATGTCCTGGTTCTCTGTAATTCTATTGGCACTCCCTTGGACCCAAAATATATTGATATTGGTAAGCAACTTGCAATAGTCTTATTCTGTTGCTGCTTTTCTAGTCTTTATAATAAATTTCTTCTGCAAGTCTGTTGTTCAATGAAACAATTGCTGTGTGGTAACTCCCTTGCATCCAAACGTTGTGTTTTTCTGTTCTGTATGTGCTTGTTTTTATATGGTTTTATATTGGCTTCTTACTTCTATTTGGACTCTCCCTAAATATAATAAACATGTAATCGGGGGTTCCCAGGTTGTGAACTGTAATTGTTGGTAATGACCTATTAATTACTCTGTTAATAAAAATAGTGGTTTGTAAAACCAGTCCTATTCCTTGTAAAAACTGGCTAAATTTAAACTGATTCTTCCAGTTAATACAAACTATTTACAATAGAATTTTTAAAATTTGTTACTTTTCCTTTTTTTTTTCTAATGGGTGTTCTTGATGATTCAGGTTTTCCTTCACAACAGTGGTAATTCAACTCCTTTTTTAAGAAAATGTACTTTTTTTGAAGAGGATCCTGTTTCTCAGAGCAATTGAGATAGTTTGATCTGGACTTTAGTTTAAAAATAACATGTTGCTGCTTCCCAAATATCTTAAAGATCAATTTATCTTATTTCAGTGTTGGTAATATCTTTTCCTTATTATCTTCCTCACAATTGTTTTATCTAAATAGTTTCAGATTATAAATTAAAAATCAACTTAAAAATAATCAGTGGATTATAACAGAAGTATGAAAATATCCCTAAATCCTAAATAGATGTGAATTCCAGGCTTTCCCTACTGCTTGTTTGCTGCAGGTGTGGTACAGAACATTGCCAAATAATTGCAAACCACTATTTTCTGGGATTTTTGTTAGAGAGCAAAGATCATTGATATTTTTTTTTCCATTCAAACAGATGAGGGAAGTGCAGACAAACTGATAAATTAATCAGCTTTTAGATTAATTAATCCACTTTTGTTCGTTCTGGTTTTTGCTTTATTTTCTGTTGGGTATCCAAATAGATCCGAATTTGGATTCAGAATAGACACTGTGAACCCCACTTGCAGTTTTCTTTTTGAAGCTTTATTCTTTGATTAACTTTTCTGTTTTGTTGAAGGGCTAAATCATTTGTAATGAAGTTTTAGCAGAAATATTTATTTGCTTTTGAATGAGAGAGGAGACTATAGTTACTTAAATGAAAAGTACGTAGCTATTTTTAGAACCTCTTAGCTAAAATGATGGTAAGCAGAAAGTGTATTTGGCAGTAGACATCTAATGTGATTCCACTATGTTATAAAGGTGGGATACACTATACCACTGCTGTGCTCAGTGGTAGAGCACTTTCTGATCACACTGAAATAATTAGGAAAAAAAATAACTGTGTGCATGTTTGATACAGCAGAGGAGCATAGGCATATTGGAGCAGGTTATGGATGAAACCAGATTGCTTACTGTAAACCTGTAAGAATTCCTCCCCGCTTATTTTATTAATGTAAAGGTGTCTACCTAATATGTGGATATAGCTTTGGAACTTACACGCCCTGATTCTGCAGAAATTAGGTTTAATTTTTAAGCAAACCAAAACAAATTCTTTTTGCTACCTGTGCCAAAAAGACATGTAGCTATTATGACAAGAAACCTCATGAACTTTTTTCAATGTAAATTGCCTTCTACAGCCATTGTTTTATTCTCTCTGCAAAAAGTAACTCTTCTGTCAAAGTTATTAGAGAAGTTAGTTCCAAGCTATAGCGCTATTACTTGGTGTTAGTATTAAATGATAAACAAATAGCCATTCTGCCTGATAAAATAGATAGGAAAAGTGTCTAACAAAGTTTTTGTAGGAAAGAAATGATGAGGAAAGTAAGGTAAAAAGAACTGTAAGACAAGAATGTAACAACAATTCACAGAAGAATATAGGTAGGAAAAAAAAATAAACCAAAGAGAGAAATAGTTGAGATCATAAATATATTTATTTTCCTCAACCAGTGTTACTAAACAGTTTTATTATATCTTAACTAAGTTTGTAAGTGTCCTGTTCTACACTTCCTGTTCAGTTTTTCAGTGATAGCAGGAGGAAATCAGCTGTGAGTCAAATACATATTGTGAAATTCATGCCCTATATTGTAGATCATAATTGAAATTAAGAGTATTCTGCTCTGATGAATGAGTTTGACTTCTTTGTCCTATGGATTATGTATGAAATATTGTGGTGCTTTTTAGTCTCGTAATTTCTGTTTATGTCAATTTGATGGAGGTTTTGCTACCTTTTACGATAAGGGTGGTACATCAGAATCTTAAGGAATAAAGTGCCCAGAAAATTCAACACTTAGAATTTTACAATGGATGGAGGGAAAAAACCCAAACCAAAACTGAGCACTGAAGTAAGATCATGTGGTGGGTGGTAGTGGTGTGGGTGGGGTGTCTGTTGTGTCCCCTCTGTCCTGTCCCCCCTCCTGATCAGATGTCTACACTGTATGTGCCTACTGGCCTCCTGAACTTGACAGGTGGGATTGGGGCGGTGGGAGGAGGATTTGTGGACTTATAGGGAGTATTTAATCTCATTTCTACAGTTGACATCTAAAATAAGTTCAGTGAATCATTCCTGAAAGGGGTCTTTTTGCACTGCATTGGGTACAAAGAAGCCCAGGCCAACCATCTCTGTCAGAGATGTCTAAAATTAGGTGAGATGAATCCCACTCAAACGGTCAAAATTAGCTTTGCATGCACACCTCGAACTGCATTTAAACTCTTTTCTTTGCATTTTTCTAGCGTTCTGTTTATGTGAGCTTTCTAAATCTATCTGCAATAGTTCTATTTATTTACATTATAAACAAAGGTATCGGTTTATGATTCCCCCATTATGACCCACTTCCTACAGCTGTCTGTACACAGCAAAGAATCTTCTCCAATGACTGAAAACAGTTAAAGAGAAATGCTGTTTAATTGAAAAATGCTGTTGTTGTTCCAACTGTATTTGAATTGTGCTGAAGAGATTAAACAATCTGGAAAAAGCTTCTCTTCCTTTAGCTTAAGTAAGCTTTCTGCAGCCTGCTTTTGTTCCCTCCAGCGTCAGAGGATCAGTTTAGTGCATAGATTTAAAATATTCTTTCCTAGTGTGAATTCATTTGTAAAAATGTTCAGTATTACAGCCTTCAACCTCATAAACAGGCAAATACTTGAGGTTAGGAATATTTGCATTTTTGAGCCCTGAAAAATTTCTGTAGTCTCAGCGGTTCAAACATAACAAGCAAGTCTTTCATTGCTGTGTAGTAAACACAGCCAGAGAGTCAACTTTTTGTTTTTTTATTTAATATATGCATCCTATAAGACTCCTTTAAAGTTAGCCCACCAAACTTACAGAAGGGATTGGAGATGAAAGTGAAAAGGAAATGCCTATAAATGCAACACTTGTGGAATACATTGCGCTGGTTTTATCATAGTTGCTTTCCTTTTTTTGTAACCTTTGAAAATACGACTTTCTAGAACAACTTGAAATATTTATAACTTAAGGTCATTTTGTTTGAGGTGTAGACGCTTGTAGACAGTCAAGGTCTTAACAGACAGTATATCATGCTGTTTGTCACAGTTGGAGCTTCTTGGCAGTAGAAAGTATAATTGTTCCAGTTTGACAGGGTGCTGAACTTCAGCAGCTGGCTGGCCTTGCTGAGGTCAATAGAGAGAAAAGACCTTGTAAAATCTTAAAGGCAGAAGGCCTTTCTGTAAGTTCTTTTAAGGTTCCAGTTAGTTCATCAAAAATCATTATCCTCGTGTCCTGTTTATAAATGAAAAAAATCAGCTTTAAATCAGTTATCAGGGGAGTGTAACTGGGGAGTGTAATCATTGATAGTTTAAGATATAAGCAGTACAAACATATCTCTTATGCAAAATAATTGGAGTGTTATTGACTTCTGAAAAATATCTTACCTGTCTGTGAAATTCTTTTTCTTCTTTGTACCAAAATAGTTTTTTTCAGGTCATTCTCTTTTAGTGAAATGATAAATTGCTGCATTGAGTTCTGTCCAGAAAATAAGTTGCTTCTTAGGTAATTTTTATTTTGAACTCTTGTTTTGGACTTCTAAAACACTCTGAAAGATGGCATTTAGAACCACTTAGGTTGTTACTTTATTTGATTTTCATAAATGCTTACGAAAAATGCCTTCTCTTATAGTAGCATGTTCCCCAACAGATGACTCACTATCTGTGTCCTCCTGCCTGTTCTTAAGTGGGCAATCCTGACTGCCATGAGTCTAAACTATATTTTTTGACTGGCTGTCATTACTGCAAGTTGAACACACAGTATCTTTGTTTTTTACCAGACTGCCCCTTGTTGGAATAGCAATCACCTGGTGCTTTACTGAACATAAAGATTTTGCTCTTCCTTGAGACACTGGTGCCCTGCGGGTCTCTTTGGCTTTGACCTGGTGGAATTTGATAGCGGAGAAAGAAGATTGCTAATCTAGGGATGCTAAGTAGCAGATGGAGCATTTGAGTAATGCATCTGCGAATGTGTGTTAAGGCACAATCTGTACGAATTGTCAATTTATAACATCATAAAACTGTTTCAACAGAGTGCTATTAATATCCTAATGAAAAAGTAATAGTGGCAGTGCGCAATGTTTGATTCACCCCCAGGAGGTGCAAATCTTACGTTGTTGGGCTCTGAGCCAACAGTTTAAGAAGAGCTCAAAAAAAAAAATGCTTATTCCCTTTATTCTGTTGAATTTTTAATTATGTCATTAGTTTTCTAATGCTTGCCTCTGCTAACGATGGCAAAAAAGGATTAATCGGTCATTATCTGGTGAAAGGCCATCACTTCAACTTTCTATAGACATTGATGGATGGTTACACCTTGAAGGTCTTCCTCATGTTGCTCTTTATTTTGTCCAAGGGCACTTTTCTTCCTGTGCTTCCTGTGCCTTGTTTTTAGGGTCCTTCACAATAGCTAGTGTTGGCTAGCCCCTAAATTAATCTTTTCTCCGTTGTCTAGCATTATTATGTTCCATCCTATTAGGGTACAGAAATTAACCAACACAGTTTCTTCTGTTTTCACAGGTTCACAGGCTTTCTGTCAAAATCCTTTTCATGAATAACTAAATATAAACTACAGAAGGCTAAATATCTTGTTATATAATATCTTTTTAGTGGAAACACAACAGATGGTATCTGCTAAGAAAATGTCACTCAGGCTGGATTATATCATCTTACATGCACTTAGGAGCACTGACATAGTGAAGTGTTGAGTTGTCTTTCACATGTGTCCTAACACCCAGTGAAATGAATACAGCAGCCTGATCAACATACAGGTAGATTAAAGACACAGTGCTGGAGTCATGCCTAGGTGTCTCGCCTCCCTCCTGGACGCCTTCACAAGGATGACTGAATTGCATATGAAACAGCACTTGAATTGCTGTTACTGAAACATGATCGTTTTAAAGTGAAATATAACTGATTTTTAGTATTTCTTCATGTTCTGTGAACTGTGGTCATTCATGAGGTGTCCCATGTGCAGTTCAGTGGTCCCTGCTGCTCTCTGATGCTTTCCTCTATTTATGAGCTAACACTTTTAGAGACATTTGAATCAAGCTCTAAAATTAGGTAGATGTTATTGATCAGACTAAGTTTGTCCTAGTTTCTCAGGAACTGCCTGTAATAGGCTTGTATGAAAACAACAGTTTAGTCTTGTCTGTCTGTCAGATTGCTTCCTTTCCATCAGCTTTAGGTGGGATCACTTCTCTCTTGTGTGTGTATATCCTATTTCATATACTAGAAAGTGCCTCAGCTTTTTCATGCAGTGAAGTAATACAGTCATGCATTAAGTTTGTTTTCCTTCTACTATTTTTTAAAAGAAGATTAGACATGAAACCATGTATTTTCTAACTGTTTTGAAGTGAGATGGAGTGAGTGTGGATGAAATACAGACATTGCAGAAGGTTTTTCAAGATTCCTGGATATTTAAGAAATAAAGTTTTTCCCCTTCAGGGAGGAGGCTTTATGAAGGAACGGTGAAGAGAAATTAGGTGAGAAGAGAAAGAAGGGCCAGAGAAAACTTAAAGGCCAGTTGTTTCACATGTTATTTTGGTGGGATGGTGTATTTAAACCTTTTCAATATTTGATCACTGAAGAGTGAGGCACCTGTTTAAATGCTTTCCATGCATATTTTCAAGGTCTGAAAATTAAGTATTAAGACGTTAATACTGCAGTTAGCTATCTGCAAAATCAGTGAGAAGAGCTAGATAATCTAAGAAGTCCACATGTTTAGCCTGGAAAGCTGCTATGCAGTGGAAATGCTGAGCAGAGAAGTGTCTGAATCTCTTGCCTCCTCCTGACTTAAGGTGCTTGCTTTTCTGTCTGCTGAATAATCGGAGCATAAATTCTTTGAAGGGCACTGATGCCCAAGTGAGCAACAATTGCTGCTAAAATCAAGGCCACTGTATAAGATCATAATGCTTCCCTATGCTAAAGGAAACTTAAGTAGTTAAACCGGCTGCCTAGAAAGGGATTCTAGATCTTCCTCAGCCTGAACGGATTGAAATGAGCATCTTTAGTTTCCCAGGAAAGGACAAATCCCTTCCTTCTCTGCCCCAGCATCAGCCCAGGCTGGGGCATCCTTTCCTTGTGTCGAAGTTATGCTGTTATGCAGCCAAGAAGGAAAGCATTTTAGGAGCAGAGTGTAGCCCAATAATTAATGCTTTGAGGTGAGAAGGGGTAATAGAATTGAATGGAATAGTTCAGTTGGAAGGGACATACAGTGATCATCTAGTCCAACTGCCTGACTACTTCAGGGCTGACCAGAAGTTAAGGCACGTTATTAAGGGCCTTATCCACATGCCTCTTAAAACACTGACAGACTTGAGGCATCAGCCACCACTCTAGGAAGCCTGTTCCAGTGTTTTACCACCCTCTTGGTAAAGAAATGCTTCCTAATGTCCAGTCTCGCCTTGGATTTTAGTTTCTTTTTTCCACAGACTTTTCTGTTTGTATTTTTTTTTGTGTGTGTTTGCTTGTTTAATGACTGTCCAGTATAAAATGCTAAAGCAATTCTAGAAAAAAAAAATCCCTTATGTCCTACTTTTATGCAATTCTTTAAGCTATGTAGGCAATTTTGTAAAAGCATTGGTTCCCACATATAGATACGGTTCTTCCGGATGTGATTTCGAATGGATCTGATCCTGATGATTATGTCTATGTGCTGTGTATCCCTCTTCCTGCAATTTCACATTTGGCTTCAATCCAATCGTCGTTTAGCCTGCTGTTGCAAAGAAGGGAAGGCCCTGCTGTGCATGCTGGCTGCTCATTCCTGCCCTCTCCAACATTTGTGATTTTCTCTTTAATCCAACTTAAACTAATCTTTATTTATTTAATTTTGAGGTCAGTTAGGTGAATGAACTGATCCAACTTAGTCTGTGGTCAAGCTACTGCTAAAGCTGATATAAAAGAAGTGGCAGGAAGATGTGTCAGGGGTTGGTGTGGGGGGTGTTTTTGACAGCAACGATCAGTTTAAGTCTTAGGCATGTTCATAAAATGCCTAACTGATTGTAATCCTTTGGATAAAGCATAGATGCATTGCCATCTTGTTTCTGGATCACAACAGAGCGTATGTGAACATCCTTTTTTCCCAGATTGGGGTACTTCGAGGTGTGCGCAAATGAGTAAGTTTAGGCTCCATGGAAGCTGTAGGTCAAATGGGGAGTCACCTGGTGAGTCTGAGGAATGCTCATGACTTTCAGATGTGGGCTTGGTTCAGCGCTGTCTTGGAGTAAAGTGTTTAAATGTTGATTAAGCTGAGTCCAAATATAAGTCTTAGTAGTAAAATTTTGTTATTTTAGCAAGAGGAAACCTTATTTCCTCACAGGTCAGGAGATTCTCATGTTTCATTTTTAAAGGATAAAACCATTGACTGTTACGGCATGTACAGCTACAAGGTGATAAAAAACCAGAGCAAATACATAGAATTTACTAGTACTGTTAATGAAATGGAGGCGCCTGTATCCTTCAGTTGTATGTGACTTATTATTGAAATAAATGTGTTATAAGTATATGAAATACACCGAGTTGCATATAATGTAAACAACTGTGCTGCTCACATGTTAAGCATCATCACTAAGCCGCCTTATCCAGTATTTACATCTCTACTAAAAAGTATTCTAGAGCCATCAGGTAGCTTATATAATCCTCTTGGTTTCAAAGAAATAAAATCTGTTCAACTAGTCTTCCCCCATCTGTCTGTCGTATCACTGCTTCTCATTGTGGCAGGCTTATAGCTCCCTCCAGAGTTCTGTTCTGTGCTAAAATACCAAAAAATTGAGAATATCTGTAAAAGAATCAGATTTTGTGCTCACACCATGTTATCTCTTTGAGTCAGTGTTTCGCTACCAGGCTGGGCTACACAATTCTTCTGGCTTTGCCCGTTTTGTCTGGTAGCATACTGATTTACTTGTAGAATTTGAAGATATTGGGGGATTTACTTCATAGGTTTCCACGTTTTTCTATGCCTTTTTATGTGCATTCACTGGTTTTCAGAAAGATGAAACAAAAGATTGTAAAAGGAAAAAAAGAGCTACAATACAGTCAAGACAGTGTATTATAAAGAATAACATAATTGTTTGAGTGCACATACATATATTTTTTTTTTTCTGTGTTCACTGAACATTGACAGCAGGAATGAGATACTCAATTTATCCACATCTTCTAAATGGACTTAGGGCTAAAGGAAAGAAAATGCCCTGCCTTCCTACACTGGGATCTTTGGTGCAATAAAGTAAGACTAAGGGCATGCTTTGCTAAATTTTTAATTTGCTGCCATGCAGATAAAGAATTGTTATTTGGTCCAGCTATTAACTAAGATACAAACAACATTTCTAGGTCTTGTCTAACTCCAAAACTTGTTGATTGTTTTTAAGTGGTGATAATCAAAGAATCTCTTCTAGATTGTCAGCTTCTGAGTGATCTTCCTTTTACTTATATTTGAATAATTACAAAGATGTCAGATACGGAGTTTTTTTAATAGGTCTTGTTAGAGACTTGAGATATTCCTGAACTGGTCATTAACCTGAAAACTTGTCTATATGAATTTGCTGTCTTCTGCATTAGTGTATGGAAATTTGCTGAAATAAGAGGGAGAAAAGTATTCATTTTAAAATCGTAACTTGTAAAGAAGTTCTCTGTTCTTCTGAACAAGGTCCCAAGGCCCCAGAGAAATTTATTAGCAATTAATGAAAACTGCTGCTAGATTGTGTGGTGTGGATTTTCTTGTTTGGTTGGTTGGTTTTTTGCCTTTAATCTATGGAGATATGGTTTCATCCATCTGGGAAAAAGTTTGCAAATTAGCATCTAGTCCAATACTTGCCACACTAATTTTACAACTATTTGGGTTTCATAACAGGACCATTGTTTGTCACAATGACCAAAATGCACGTGATAGCAGCTTCAAAAGAAACGTTTTACATCTGGCAATATCGTGTGGCCAAGAAGCTCACAGCAGTGGAAATCAATCAGGTAGCACGGACCAGGAAAGAAGGCAGGGAAAGGTTTGTCCTTCAGGCTTTGTCATTTTTCTTCCTTTGCACTGATATCATTGATAAAGGTGTATTGGTATCATTCATAAAGGTGGATTCTCCCATGCCTAATATATGAACTCTTGTCTTCTCACTTTTCTACTCAGATTTGTTAACTTGCAGGCCTGTAAGATTAAATACTAAAGAATAGTTTTTCATAACAAATGTGTGTTTGTTATCCAAATCTCTTAGACTTTTTTGGATTAGTTCCTGTTCAGTGTTTCCATTTGCTCACTGTGTGCTTCCCTTACAGAGTTGTCTGTCTTGATGCCTTTTTTTCCTCCTCCCCTTTTTCTCCTCCATACTCTTAGTCTCTAGGCAGCTGTATTCCCTCTGCTACCTTCAACTGCTTCTTGTGTGTCAGTGGCTCTAAGGACCTAGTCTATCCAGCTAGTTTTTCTCTAAATACACTTGTATCTGATTGTATCTTTGATATCTAATCCCGTATGGACTTTTATTTTCTCAAACTAAACAAGCCAAAGTCAACATCATCTTGCCTCCAAAACATTTTCTTCCCAGGTGTTCATTAGTGGCATTAATTTTTCTGTCTTTTTTGCCACCTCTACAAGCTTGCAACTTTATTAGGATTGTCTTTTGTGTATGTTTTTTTCCATAGAGATGCTATAGCATCTTTCTATAAATGTACCATCTCCTGTCACTACATATATCCATAATAATGAGTAATTATTTGTACATGGTGTAATAACTTACATTGTTCTAGTACCTGAATGTCCTAGCCTTGGACAAGATTGTAAATTTGACAGAAATACTGCAAAAGTAAATAGCTGTCATTCAGCATAAACTATGATTTTAGCATTCTGAAATCTTTCCTAATGCTACTTTCTAAGGCAAAAGAGAAGTTATGATGAAGTACTGAATACAGTAATGCATACGTTTTGTGGATATGAATGTGAAGCTCTTCCTCAGTATGGAGAAGAGCCTGAGGAAATATGGAAGTGCATGTCTGAAAAGAGACAATTGGGGTGGTTGATGGTTTGCAGGAACTTCTTGTTGCAGAATGAAAGTTTGTAGATCATAAGGGAATAGACCATCAGGGACTATACAAGTGAAAACAAGTACCATATCTTTATATCAATACAAAACAGGGTTATCAAAGGGGGTACTACTGCAACATAAGAACAGGTATAGCTTTTATTCTCTTCTACAATTGCAATGATTTCTTCTCCAAGGATTGAAGATAACTATATGCTGTCAAAAAAGATCCTTTCTTTGGACTCACTTTTTCTTCTAACTTTCCTTTTCTATAGGATTTATCATATTGATGACACCCCTTCAGGATCTGCCAATGGACACCTTGATTACAGCAGAGCTATTGAAGTGAGCAATGTTTTTAACTAGTTCATTGTGGTGTCACTGGTAGCTTGAAAGAGTAGTTAGCATTGCTTTATTTATTTTCCTAGTTTTTCATTAGTAGAAGTGGTCATACTTAACCTTTCTTTTCTACCTTTTGTACATAAGTGTTATTTTTCTTCCCTCTGGTTAGTGCATTGTTACTGTGTCGTCATGTATAACTGGAAATATACACCAAACTGTAGGGAACATAGAAAAAGTATATTCTGGGGTCCAGTATGCAGACACCTGCTGTCTTCTTGGTGAGCAGCAGGTCCCCTTACTTCAACAAAGTGTAAGCTTGTTGAAACTCAGTAACCCTTGTAATGTTTTCTAGTACTTTGGGCCTTTTTCACTTTGTGTGCGTGTGCGTGCATGTGCGTGTTCGCTTTTGTACTTAAAAATATACCTGAAATTATTTACAGGCCTCACATGTCAGGGATAGTTGCTTTCTTGTGTTTTCTGTTAAACACCTGTTACTTTTTGTGTTTCTGATTTTTCTGGAGGAGGGGCAGGAGAGGAGAGGAAGCTGTTAATATTGTTATTGTCATGATTTCCATAACAAAGGCTACTAGTATCATAAACCATCCATTTACTGTATACTGACAAGGTTTGATAGTCCCTTTTCATGTGGATACTTAGCAAGATTCTTGTATATTTAAATCAAACTTCTTTCTTTAGCAGTGCATTCTTACTGTTGCATTAACATTGTTATTGATACCACTTACATACTTTCAGGGAACAAGAGATCCAATTTGTGCAATGACAGCATCTGATAAGATGCTACTTGTGGTAAGTTACATGATTAAAATAACTCGTAATTGCCTTTTGTGCTTGTAGGCAGGAGGTTCTTCTGCAATGTTTTCATAAGCAGTCATAATTTCAAAGCATTTGAAATTATGCTAAGTTCTAAATTAGACAGATGAACTTAAATGAAATCTCTTTCTAGATGTCTTCAAAGATAACTTTTTACCAGGTTCTTCCGTTAACCTGGACTCTTTCTAATTCACTAAGGGCTAGTTCACTAAAGGCTTATTCACTAAGTGCTTACAATTTAAGTACAGACTAGTTGCCTGAGTTAGTACTTATATCTAGGGTTTGATAAAGTCCAGGTCAGGACTTAATTCTGTAATCTGAGTTCTAGGAAGTCTCTTCTAAGCTGCATGTACATGCACAAAGATTTACAAAGTTTTTCTATTTCCATATTAATGGTATAATGTATGATGATAGATAATCTCAAATGTATGTAGTATGCTATATGCATATTAATACACTTATGGATTATACAAGTGCATTATGTATGAGGTATTGTATCATGCCAAATGGTGCATTTTTTTTCTGATCCGAAAAGAGTGATCTCATTAGATGAACAGACATACAGTGGGCTTTAAAACAAACTAATCAAGCAGAACAAAGATAGAAAAAGAACACTGTTTCTTCTTTTTATCCACCTTCCCAAGAAAGATCTTGATGTTTTCCCAGGTTCCTACTCCAGTGATTTTTTTTTTTTTTTTTGTTCTATCCTTTGACTGGATTTTACAAAATGAGTGGGTCATGGGGAAAAAAACACAAATGAATAAAGCATGATGGTTAGTAGATGACTGTGGGATTCTGTTTGTGCTTGAAGAATAAGAGTGAGAAAATTAAATTAAGAGTATAATTAATCAGTGACTTCGGTTAAAAGGAAGGGAATGAGAGGAAATGTCTTTCAGACTAGATCTGGATAAATGTGCTGAAGCTGAATGCATATTACAAGTGGTTAGATTTTCTAATGCTTCTGACCAAATTTGATTTTCAATTTACAGAGCATACAGATATGAAAAAGTCAAAGATGAAAGGTGATTTATACTAAGGATCTTAGGGGTAGCTTTCGGGGAGAAAAAGAAGGAATAAAGTTTGGACTACCTTAAAGTTTAATAGTGACTCACTTCCAGCATAAGGGTTAAACAGTAGGTAAAATAACATATGTTGCTCAGTCTACAGAAACACCATGAGAAAATAGTGGCAGGGATCATTTCAGTCCAGGGATGTCAAACTCATTTTAGATTGTTGGCCTGATGGTGTCTTGACACAGGGCATGGGTGTGTCATTTGGTAAAATAAACATACACCACATTGGTACTTAGATTTGTTTATTGTTACTCAAGCCTTTGAATAACCGGTATATTTTATAGCATTTACTTTTAAAGCTAGCTCAAGTCTTGAAGTAATCGGTGAGACTTGTTAGCGTGCAGACAGCACTCCATGAACACAGCTGTACTGTTTTCAGTCCCGAGGTGGTACTCTCATATGGCACTCTTTGAGTGGATTTACCAGTGTGGGACAGGGATCTTTTCACTGTTCTCCTTTTTTATGTGGACCATGTCTGAAGTTTCATGGGGAATTGTCAGGCTCATGGAACTGTTCTGTGCGCTGAATGTGGAGTATGGCTTTTCATTTTAGCATCCCTGATTTAAGCAGATCTGTAAATTGTAGCATCTTATGAAAGTACCTTGTTTGAATAGCAGAACTCGGAACTTCTAGGGTGATGACATTCCCTTTCTCCACTTCTTACCCAAAAACCATTTTGTCTAGGACAGCATATAAATAAAACCTTTTTTAAGAGTTTATTGATGGAAAAATTCTCTCAGTAAGCAAGCATTGCTTTTCTCTAGGGAAGAGAATCTGGTACTATTCAGAGATACAGTCTTCCTAGCGTTGCTCTAGTACAGAAGTATACCCTGAACTGTCGTGCATATCAGCTGTCTTTGAATTGCAACTCCAGGTAAGTTACAGATCTGCTTCTAACAAGGGTATGTGACTTTAAAATAAACAGCTCCAATTTGTGAAAATACTAATTCTATGAATTCTATGATTCTATAACAATTATATATTATTTTTACTTTAATATAAACTATTTATTAATTTTAGTTATTATTAATGTTTGCTTAACCACTTATTTATCATCAGATTGCTTTGAGAGACTGTGTTAGTAAAGCGCTCTTAGATTTTAAACTCTTTAGGGCGTGTGTGGGGAGTTTAAGGAAACATACATGTGAAGATATCTTTGTTTTATTAGGTGAACCAAACATGAGCTTCCTGTGATCATGACATGAATTGACGAAATAATCTCATAACCTAAAATTTTATCTCTAAGGCTTCTTTCTATTTCTGTGTCCGTCTAATGCCTGAAAACTTTGTTCATCCCATGTTAATTTTCCATTGTTACAACCTGTAGCTGGGGGCAATGTTTCTAGCAAGACTGGTTTTCCTAAGCTTCAGCTGTGCCAATACTGAAGTTGCTTTCTACTCAAGTTATTTTTTGCATGAGAGAGTGTGAGAGTCTTGGCAGAAGAAGCAGAAATATTCTGACTAAAGAGGACTTGTAAGACAATTTTAATCACTTCAAAATAACTTTATAATTTAAACAAAATTCATAATGGACATGTAGTTTGCTCACCTTTTTAGGTGTAGACCAAAAATAGACTGCTTCACTTAAAAGGCAATGTGATCTCGTCAGAGTCGCGTTAATTTTGTTTTGAACCCAAGCTGTTCCCTTCTTAAATGACATTATGCTGGTGAAAAAGGCTCAGACCCATAAGTGTTTTGAAGTTAACTTTCTAAACGGCTTTGAAATTTTAATAGGTATTACAGGTGTCAAAATACCTTTAAGTATTTAGAAATGTTTTTAAAATGGCATTGCAGTAAATACAGGCTAGTATGATTCACTGAAGACCGATGTAACTGGAAATTTTCACGTGTAATCCCTTAGAAATTGTATTTTCCCCATATTTTAAATGACTTCAAGGATTAATTGGATTATACTTAATATTGTCTGGAAAAAAACTAAAGAATACCCTTTGTAGATATATAAGAAATCTTGTTTTAGAGATTAACAGTCTGCATCACTGCACTGTCTTTTTCATTTAAGAATCTGCTTCATTCCCTCATAGTAAATAATGAAAAACAATTCTGTTCGGTTGCTAATTTTAGGCTCTGTTGAGAAAAGTTTGGCGAGGGGCAGAACCTGCACTTTACTCAAGTTGATATCTGAAGTACTAAGGATCTTCAAAATGCTAGATGAAAAACGGGCATATTTCAGAACCTTTGCAGGGCCAGATCCTGTATGAGCAGATGAAAAACTTCTTTCCATGTCTCTGGTCTCTCTCTGCTGTGCAGATAAATGAGAATACGTGCATCTTGCTGAATCTATGGAATTATACTGGTATTAGATTAGAGGGAAAATTCGGCCTGCTGTGCCAGTTTAGGGAACTATTTCAGATTTACAACCTTGAATAGTATTATTTAGCTGTCTTCTTTTTTCTTCCTTTGTTTTTCTGTAGTCGTGTTGCCATCATAGACCTTTCAGGTGTTTTGACGTTCTTTAACTTGGATACACGGGTAGTAGACAGTACAGGACAGCAAGTGATAGGTGAGCAGCTAAAACTGGAACGCAAAGATGTCTGGGATATGAAATGGGCCAAAGATAATCCAGATTTGTTTGCAATGATGGAGAAAACAAGAATGTATGTTTTCAGAAACTTGGATCCAGAGGTAAATACTAATATATGTAAATTACTCATTTTACAAATTCACTCGTAAGTTAATGGCTCTATGTTGAACAGTGTTATTCTTGTGTTTACTGTTCAATTAGACAAGTACTTATTACGATAAACTTGCTGTTGGAAATCTCAAAATGTTGTCAGCTCTAATGTGGGAGTGTTGTTTAGGAACAAATTAGTAAAATGAACTATCAGTCCCAGAAAGATAGAAATGCTGTCATATTTTTCTTAAATGTATGAGATGTTTCCAGGAGCATATTTTTTTGTATGCTTTGGAAAATATAGACGCAATTTTAGTAAAGATCTTTGTAAAACACATTTCAGTTCAATCTAAATATTGGCAGGTGTTCCTTTATCTCCTTCTCATAATTCAGTTATAGAAAACATGAGGATTTTTAATTATGTCTGTGTATATGGAATTGTTAATAACGTTAAAGATTTTGGCGTTTGTTTCCTGTTGGAAATGCAATTAAATCCTTGTTTGGAGAAGAAGAAATTCTCTTTATGTATACGTAAGAGATTTGTTTAGGATTTGATCAGACAGAATACAAGTTCATTCCTTTGTAACTTATTTAACTTTAAGGAACCTATACAAACTTCTGGATATATTTGCAACTTCGAAGACTTAGAAATCAAATCTGTTCTTCTGGATGAAATATTGAAGGTAAGAATAATTAATTTTATTTTCTAGGAGAAGTTGGTGTCTGTCTTAATGATTTGAACAGTAGATGTCTATGTTGGGTGAAAATAAAGGTGACATGGAATAAAATGATGTCTCTTTATCTATTCTGTTAGAATCCTGAACATCCTAACAAAGATTACATCATCAATTTTGAGATTCGGTCATTGCGAGACAGTCGAGCATTGATTGAAAAAGTTGGCATTGAGGAATCTTCCCAATTCATAGAAGACAATCCGCATCCCAGACTTTGGTAAACTCTCTTTATAAACCACCTTTGTTTAATTTTGTGTTCTTTTGTATTCTTTTCCTGTTCAGACAGATCTAGTGTTAAAGTATAAAACCTCAAATCAAAACCAGTGAAAGCAGTACAGACTTTAAACAGAATCGTTTAAGAAAAAGGGAAGGGGAAAAAAAGGTACCAGTGCTCGGCTACAATCTGAAGGGCTGCTATTCTAACTGAGAACGTCTCTGCATTGGGCTGAATCACCTCCAAAGGAGTATCACAGTGTTGAGGGAAGGCCCAAGAGAGCTTTGCAGTCCCCTGCTAGCCCGGCTCCCCACCTTTTTTGCAAATGGCGTGTTTGGGAAGTTTTAAGCTGTGCGGTGTTACGATTTCCCAGAATGCAAAAAAAGTGAGGTTTTCGTTCCTGAGCATTTGAGAATTCATGTTTCAGGAGATGCTGAGCAAGTGTTCAAGACTCCTCAGTAGCCATCTTAAAAAAGAACTTGGGGCCAGTGCTTCCTCAGGCTCCTAGTTCTTGAACCCCAAAAAGACGGCTGATGTTAAATTGGAACTCCACGATTTTATGAATGTTGTAATTTGCCCCAAAGAGCATTTTTTCCTATCTAGTTGTGCTTTCATCTCCAGAATGTACTTTCTGAAAAACAGGATTTGATAGCTACGCATGTTGAAGGTTTCTGTAATAGTACTGTAATTTTATTAGTTTCAGTAGGTAAGGTAAGAGTTAGTTTTGTGAGTCTTCATTTTTACTACTGTCTTGAACTAGCTGAAGTTTTTTTGAGGTTTGAAGTTGTTCATGCTTTTTGCTAGTACTATTTAATATAAAATGGCTAGTTTTGAAAGTCTGTGTCTCAGTAAAAGTTTTATATTGTAAAATCACAAAATACTGTCAAATGCTGTTCACCTCACTGCAAAATTGCCATGAACCTAATTTTCATTATGCAACTAAACGTACAATATGTCATATTTATACAGAAGAGATGGATTAGAAGTGCTGAATATGAAGCAAATGTATTCTAGATTAGGATGGGACAGTGCCCTTACTGCTAGAACATAACGAACAGGATGATTTGTGTCACAGATTGGTTAAATTTGCCATACTGTTTTTCTCTTGGTTTCACTGATGTCAGTGATGAGCACTTGAGCTGAAGTGGTACTAACCTCAAATTTATTCAAAAATACTAAGTTGATACTGGCTTAGGTCACTGAATACAACAATAATATTATTGGTTTTGTCAGTACCCTACTGCACTGTCTTTGTTTCACAATGTCAATCATCTAGCAGGGATGAAACGAGGAAAGACAAGGCCGCCTTGGAATTAAACCTTGCAAGGGATGTCAAGCTCAACAGGAAGGGCTTCTACAAGTATATTGGAGGCAAAAGGAAGACCAGAGAGGTTGTGGGCCCACTGTTGAATGAGACAGGAACCATGGTGACGGAGGATGCGGAGAAGGCAGAGTTACTGAATGCCTTCTTTGCTTCGGTCTTTACTGCTCGGCCCAGCCCTCAGGAGTCCCAGGCTTTGGGGAAAGTAACAGGGAAAGAGGAAGACTTCCCCTGGGTTGAGGAGGATCGAGTGAGGGATCAATTAGATATTCACAACTCCATGGGCCCCGATGGGATACACCCGAGAGTGCTCGGGGAGCTGGCGGAAGTCATTGCTGGGCCGCTCTCCATCTTTGAAAGGTCCTGGAGAACAGGCATGGTGCCTGAGGACTGGAGGAAAGCCAATGTCACTCCAGTTTTCAAAAAAGGCAAGAAGGAGGAGCTGGGGAGCTACAGGCCGGTCAGCCTC
>VWZL01000433.1:87953-148977 GCA_013396915.1 Stercorarius parasiticus | reverse complement strand
CAGCAAAGGGCTACACAGATGATTAGGGGACTGGAGCACCTCTCTTATGAAGAAAGGCTGAGGGATTTGGGTCTCTTCAGTCTGGAAGAAAGACGGCTGAGGGGGGATCTTATCAATGCTTATCAATACTTAAAGGGTGGGTGTCAGGAGGATGGGGCCAGGCTCTTTTCAGTGGTGCCCAGTGACAGGACAAGAGGCAATGGGCACAAACTTGAACATAGGAAGTTCCACCTGAGGAACATGAGGAGGAACTTCTTTACTTTGTGGGTGGCAGAGCACTGGAACAGGCTGCCCAGAGACCCAGAGAGGTGGTGGAGTCTCCGCCTCTGGAGACATTCAAAACCCGCCTGGACGCGTTCCTGTGCAACCTGCTCTGGGTGACCCTGCTCTGGCACGGGGGTTGGACTAGATGATCTCCAGAGGTCCCTTCCAACCCTATAGTTCTATAGTTCTAGTCTAAATTTACCTAGCCTTATTTTTGCAGAAAATTCTAGAGTACATTCAGGCAGCTGATGGATATAGGTCGGCCTGAAGGTAGAAATTCTCTATTTGCAGAACTGACCAATGGGGCAGTACCAGCACAGGGTTTCCCAAACTGCCCTGCTCTCCCAGACTGCTGTCCCAACTGGACAAGAACATCAGATGGATTGGAAGGATAACTTATTCTTTATGACCAATTTAGTTGGAGGCCTTCAGACTGAGGCTGCCATCAAGGCCTAAAGTAGAAATACCTAAATGGAACTGCATTGAGACCAGCAACACATTTCATATAAGACAACTGTAATACTCAAACCCTGCCCATTCCTCCCAAGCCAGTGTCCATTTGAACAGCTGAACAAAAGAATATTAGCAATTATTTGAACATCTTTCCTTGAGCAAGTACTGGATAGATCACAGAACGTACTGGGGACAATTGTACCACTGAATAACAATACAGTTGCAGTAACTTGAATGATGCCTTCTGTAAATAATGACTAGTTAAATGGATCCTCATTTAATTTACTTTATAGTTGCTTTTCCATCTATCATGTTTGTTTTTCACGCAGGCGTCTCCTGGCTGAAGCTGCTCTTCAGAAGCTGGATCTCCAGACTGCTGAACAAGCTTTTGTACGTTGCAAAGATTATCAAGGTATTAAATTTGTGAAGCGTCTAGGCAACCTGCAGAGTGAGTCAATGAAGCAAGCAGAAGTGGCAGCCTATTTTAGCAGATTTGAAGAAGCTGAAAGAATGTATCTGGATATGGACAGAAGGTAATTATATTTAGTCATCTCAGTATCAAATAAAGGAAAAAAATGCCTGCTTTAATAAGGAATGTCTGTTTTAGCACTGAAGACTCTTTACCAGTTTCTGGAAAGACAGAAAAGGCTCAGATGGAGAGATCTTTGTTGTATCCACAGATAACCGATTCTATATGTAAATCAGCACATTCCAAACTGTTCGCAAAACTTCATCTACTCTAGGCAGTGCTGTGTTTCATAGATGTTTTTGCAAGTATTTTTCAGTATTTCAACTGGGATTCCAAAAATATAAACAATCAATCTTAACTAATGTTTAATTTATGTACTGTTGCTCTCAGCTAGTAGCCAAGTACACATTCTTTCCAATTACATATGCAAACAACAGAGTTTTTAATGAACTGTAATCTCTGGAGAGACAGAAAGGACTCTGGGTGAAATTGTGGACCAGTCAGTGGAATTTTTGCTCAGGAATGAAAACAAACAAAACAAAATTACAGCATTACTGGGAAATATAAATTAACACTAAGTAGTTAGCTAGAGCACTGTCTTTACTGAAAAAGGATAATGAGAAATAATAAGCAGCAGTTGTACGATGTAGCCTGTAGGTGGTGGTCAAACATGGAGAAGCATGAATCACTTATGCGTATGTGAAATTTTTAAGCTTTGATTAATGGGAGCCATGAAAAAAAGCAGGGAATGATGGAGAAAAAAATATTTCTTTTTTCATGCTGTAAGAATGAGAAACCTTCCTCTTCCCCAGTAAGGAGGAGGCGGGCAGGACAGGAGCTGGGGAGAGATGCATGTTAGACCCTGGTAATGGAAAACTTTCTTGCACATAATTAACTAGCCCATGGAAGTATGCTGGATTGGAGTGATGGACTGCCTCACAGGCACTTCAGTCGCACTGCAACACTGATTTTTAGATATAGCATATTCCTTTCCACATGGCTGAAGAGAAATTTGGCCATTATAGGATTGCAGAAGTCAAAGACTTACTTTTTTTTTTACTGGTTTCTTCAGCAGTAGAGCATCTTATTCTCCAGCTACAAGAATATGGGAATTCTGTATTGACCTTATGTGTTTCCTCACCACTAGAAAAATCTTGATAAGGACCAACCATAAATCAGGCTTTTTCAAATACAATTTTGAATTTTTTAGATAGATGCTCTTATTTAGCTGACTGCACTGACTTGGCATTGCCTTCCTTAACTCACTTGTAAGTTTAGGGCATCTTTAAAAGAAGAGTATATATCTCTCCCATTTATTTTCTATGCACCTGCAGAAAATAATTCCTTATTACTTCGTATAGAAGTAATTATATGGTGGAAAAAAACGTGCCAGATAGACACACGGTAGGTCACAGGAATGCATGAATAATAAAAAATGATGGCTGCTTCTGAGTCCTTTCTCCTTTATCCAAAGTCATCTTCAATCTGAAAGAGAAGTCTCTGAAATCCGTTTTATTACATCTCGGCTTTTGCGTCTGCTATTCATATTCCTTGCTCCTTGGCCTTTCCCCTTATCTCTCTTCTGCTTTTAGCCTTCTGCAGCTGCTGCCATCTATTGTAGCAGTCAGCAGTGTAAGATAAAGAATGGCGTACAGAGTAAGAGGAAACCTGAAGGAGATGCAGTCCAACTGTCTCACCAGCTGCTTAATTAACTCCTCACACAGGAGTATGGCTAATAGGGAAGTGCGTACGTATGATGTAACCCGTGAGCTCTCTGAGTATTTGCTTTTCTGGAATACTGTTTAAATTGTAAACAAGCTATGCAGGATCATTGTGATCCCTGCATTGTAGGTTATGGGCATGAAAATACTTTTGGATGCTTTTCTCAAGATTTTTGATAGCTATTTTATGGTCTTTGACTTTTTCCTGCTATTTTCTGTTTATATTAGAGATCTGGCCATTGGACTACGGATAAAACTGGGAGATTGGTTTCGAGTATTGCAGCTATTGAAAACTGGCTCAGGTGATTCAGATGATGCCCTTCTTGAACAAGCCCACAATGCTATTGGAGATTATTTTGCAGACCGTCAGAAATGGTATGTTCTGTAGAGGACCTAGTAAGAAGGAAATTACAAAGGAAGTGATAAAACTGATGACAAGACTTAATTTACGAGGAGGGACAGACATCAGGAAAGTCAGGATGCAATACATGAAATAATTTTGGAATGATGAGATTTAGCTCGGACCTTTATGGTTCCATCGCTGCACGAATCTTTAAACAGAGACTGTTTATCAACTAAAGAATGAAGGTGATAAACATCTCGGTTCTGTCAGAAGTCTGTTTGCTTCAAAGGAGTTGCGGGGGCAGGGGGAGAAATACCTATACAGTTGTATTAGGCTGGATATAGAAAGTATTAAAGGAAAAAAAAAAAAGGTAGGAGAGAATTACTAAACATCAGTGAATTTCAAAACTAACCACAAACTTTCTAGAATACTTAAACCAACAAATTTTTGAAAAGGTCCACAGGTCCCTCTGATCTGGATCTCTCTCCAGCTATTGCCCAAACTGGACACCCAAGGAAGATTTTAAGAACAGTGCATGCATGTAGTAGTATTTCTTCAGAGCACATTTTGCAGTCAGGTACTTATGAGCCAGTGGTGATGTCTTCATAGTTAATAACTTGCAGAGAAGTTTTCTTCCATGAAGTTCTGTTGTTGCCTTCTAAGCCCATGTAAACTTTTAGCATCCAGAACACACTCTCTCTGCCACAGCTTCACTATGTATTGCAATTACCCAAACTGTATTATCCCAAAGAGCTTGGGTCCCAAAGCAGTTGAAAACTTGTGGTTAGATTTTGAAAGCTGGTATTTGGATGCTTTAGGTAACTTCGGAGAATGGTCTTGGAGATCTTAGTGCTTGTGTTTTAAAATATGGGGGCGCAACAGTAAAGCCCTTTTCTGAAAGTTTAGTTGCAAGTTGTTGTCCTTCATCAGCCATGATCTATGCAGATGTGGGAATACAGTTTTAAGATTCCTTGACTTCCTAACTTTATGCTAGCCAGAGAATCAATCTTGCTACTACTTCAGTATAATGATCTCTGAAAATGAAAACTTCTAGTGCATTTAGAAAAACAGTAAAATTCAAGCTACAAAAGATCTCCAAGCAAAGTTACTTATTTAAAATAATGTAATTTTAAATTTACAAATGCAAAAGACTTACACAATGAAAAGCTTCACTTATGTTTATATATCAGAAGCCACCACTTTTTTTTTTTTCTTATTAGGTTAAATGCTGTACAGTATTATGTGCAAGGACGAAACCAAGAACGTTTAGCTGAATGTTACTACATGCTAGAGGACTACCAGGGACTGGAGAATCTCGCTAACTCCCTTCCAGAGAATAATAAATTGCTCCCTGTAAGCAAAAATGACCTTTATTTTTCATTGTCTTATGCTTAATTATTTATTTAAAATTTCCCATCTTGTGAGGGTTAAGAAAGAAAGGGAGAAAGAATGCAGTATATGACCTACTCACAAAAATATAATGGTCTTACTTTGGTATTGATCTCCAATATTACTGTTGTTTTCATACTCCATCGTTCTTCCTTTATTGTCCAGGTTCCCCAGAAAGACCTGATTCATCATTCACCTGATTCATGATGATTATTCATCATGCTTTATGGCCACGTGGCTAAGTCATAATTGAGTGCTTCCCTCCCCAGTTGTGGCATTTCTCTCTAAAATAGCTCTGCTTCACTGAGAAGTCACTCCTCAGGGCTGGACACTTTGTTTAGTTTTCATTTTGTTGTCTAGTGTACACTCGGGTGTTTCTTGCCCCAAATTCTTCCTTGTTGCTATCCCTGGTTTAACTCCTTACATGGGAAGGGAATGGTAATGTACAATGAAAACTGAAGATACTCTGCTGAAAGGAGGGAAAGTAGATAGCATAGCCTGAAATGACTTACCAAGTAATAGCTAATTTAAAACTATGAGATGATTAATCCAAAATGCTTGAAAAATGCAAAACATGCTCATTTAATGCCATTTTCCATTGTTTGAACAAAGCAAGACATAGCACTCTTTTTTTCTTTTTTTTTTTTTTACCTTTTTCTAATAGTGACATTTTGTGAAATACTCTAAATAGTAAGAACGCAGTTCTGGTATGATTTCATTTGAAAGAAAAATTTTTAAACAGCTTTTTTTTTTTTAAATTTAGAAGCAGTGTGTGAAAGTAGAACGCTGTTATAAAGATTAATAACAGTGTGTGTTGTCTTCAGTGAATCCATGAAGCAAACAACCTCTTTCCCGCAATTTCTTGGAATTAAGCAAGAATGTAATAGCATTGCAATTGCTACGCAACATACTAAAAACCTTGAAGTGCATTTAACACGGTGCTGATGCTTTTTGCAGGATATAGCTTATATGTTTGTAAGAGTGGGGATGTGTGAACAAGCTGTGTCAGCCTTTCTGAAATGCAATCGACCAAAGGATGCGGTAGATACCTGTGTACATCTCAACCAGGTAAAACAGCAGTAGATAATCTGCTTTACCGATACCAATTTAACAGTGAGATTTCTATCCTAATGCCCAGTTAAATACAAGTCCTTGTTAAGCGTCTGATGATTCGCCATGATTTCTGGAAAATTCATACTTCAGTGCTTAAGGCAGTTACCTGAAATTAGGATTAGACAATTGAAGGGACAAAGCTGTATGGAGGAGTGCTACTTCTGCGTGCGTCTGGTAGGCGTGCTCAGCATACAGACATTTGTGGCCTTTGTAGAGCCAGGCCGTGCTGCCTCCTGACAGAACAGGAGGAAGACTGGAGAGCTTCTGGCTGCTCGTTTTTCCACATCCCCCTCCTTGTACAGATGCAAATGTGTTTGTGGCTGCATTAGGATGTAGCTGGAACAGAACTGATCTGAAAAATGATCTGTATGTTTACAGCTAGAGCTGTTCCCCAGTATGACTTACCTGTGCAAACGTTTGTGTCAACACAAGTAAGACAGACACTGAGGATGGCTATGAGGAACTTGATGTATGGGAATGGCAGGACTGGCTAGTGCTGTCTCTTTGCTGTGAACAATTTCCTAATTTATGGATCTGAAGGGCTCTTAGGTATGAGATTCAGGTAAGTTTCTCAGTCCTGCCGAACTTTTGATTGGGACAAACACAGTAGCTGAACTGTTGAAGATCATGAAAATTCACAGACAAAATGAGGTGTATAGAAGGATAAGTAAAGTGTTATTGTTTGTGCCTTAAGCTTATGGGTTGAAGTCCTCTTTTAGACATGGTTTTGAGAGTTTGGGTTTTAGAAATATCAGAAGTGTTGAAATCCACGTGTCCAGCTATGAGCAGCGATGAAATGATTTTGCAAAGCTTTTACCAAAGCAGAAGCAACTGCTTTGTATGTGGTTTTGGACAGAGGTCCAGCATTTGTTTCACAGACCTCCAGTATCACATGATTGGCAATGATGTTAGCATTTGTATTCTCTTGCTTTTAATTTTATAGTAGCCTGGTTCTAAATGGTGCTGAAGTATTGCATGCAAATGTTGCAGACTATTCATGAATAACCAGCTTGTTCTGAGAATGTATTTGAAAAAATGAGGTTGGTAATTGTCTGCTTTCATTTCTAGTGGAACAAAGCTGTGGAGCTGGCTAAAAATCACAATATGAAAGAGATTGGATCTTTGTTAGCCAGATATGCAAGTCATTTACTGGAAAAGAATAAAATCCTTGATGCTATAGAACTCTATCGCAAAGCCAATTATTTCTTTGAAGCTGCTAAGCTCATGTTCAAGGTACTGCAGGTTTTATTTTTATGTCAAATAACTGGATTTTTGGACTACCCCTTATTAATTCCATGCTAGTTTTATTTTCTTGGGGTTATTTTAGTGTTAACAATGTCCAGGCAATTAGCAGTCGTCACTATACAGGATACTGCAAAGACTAATCCATCTCCTAAATTCAGGCATCTCTGTCTGAGAGAGTTACCCTGGGTGTCCCCTGTAGCCAGCAGAGAGGAGACTTTCAGGACACAAGCCATCAGATTTATTTTGAGACGTTCACTCCAGAGTGAGATGAACTGCACCTCAAAAAAGGTCCTGTTGCCCCACACGGCCTGGTAAAGGAGTATAGCTGACTGGCCTGGGTGCAATGTCCACATTATTTCATATGTTGTGTGGATTAGTTTTATCTCCTTTATTTTTAAAAATAGCAAAGTCATTAACTAGAAGTTAAATTTTGGTATTTCTTCAATCAGTACCTTCAAGTAGAAATGGCTGTGGTATGCTTTTAAGATAAAGATGTTGCTTAGACTTGGTTTGGCTGCAGAGATTTCTGTACATAGCTTATAAAGTCTGTAAGAGCGATATGTAATTTTTACAGCAAATATTTATAGTAATATATATGTTCTTTTCAAAAGCCATTCTTTTTTTCTGGGAAAACCACCAGACCTCATTGAAAGCTATGTATTTCTTAAACTTCGATGTTAAAAAATTGCTATTTTTTAGTTTATTTTTATATCAAGTCAATAGACTTCTATATGGTTACACTGATTTATCCTTCCCGAGAATCTGGCTTTATATACTTGTTAGCTAAATAAATATAGAATAATGTGCATTCTTCACTTTGACATTCTCTTTTATAGTTCCGTTTGCAGTCTAAATTATTACATTCAAATGCAGAATTGTTTTTTGGCATGATTTCCTAGGTTTGTACAAGCATGCAATTGTCCAAAAGAATAAAGCGACTCTTTAATATATTTTTTTTTCAAATCTACATTAAATTCCTTGTGTTTGTTTTTTAAGATTGCAGATGAGGAGGCAAAGAAAAGGACAAAGCCCTTGCGAGTTAAGAAGCTTTATGTATTATCAGCCTTACTTATAGAACAGTGCCATGAACAAATACAAAATGCACAAAGGGGAAAAGTTAAAGGAAAAAGTTCAGAGGTAGAGTGATTTGTTTGTTTTCTTTCTAAATTCTGGTATGTGCTACCTAGTCAGAATAAATAAAGCTATCTTCATGTGAGGCTATTATGTTTTTTAATAATGCTTTTTCCTGCTAAGAGCAGAGCTTTCCTTAAAGCAAGTCTTCCAGGAAAACGTATTGTTTAAAGTATTATTTTAAAACATCTAAATCACATGTATTACTAGATATTTTGCTTCCTAAGTTTAATATATTTTTCTTAATGTTTTCACTATAACAATGAAAATCATACTAAGAAACTCCAGATTTCTTTTTTTCCTGCGAGACACTTATTTTCCTGTCATTTAGGAGTAAGTATCAATCCCAAAGAGAGATCTGTGATTAGATTATGTTGGCTATAATTTAGCAGGGTAATGGCTCCAGATACGGGGGAAGCAAATGGAAGAATTTTTTTTTTTTTTCAGATGACACTTTCATCTTCATATGCACAAATGAAATAGTTTAAACAAAGTTTTAAGAGATCTGGTGTTGAAATGCAATATTAATCCAAACTATGAACCAGTTTGCAGATGTGCACAGAATATATTTGTATACATGTATATGATATTTATCTTTGGAAATCTGCACCACATGTTCTGCCTATGCACTGTATAAAATACTAACAATGTTCATTTTAGGTCCACGTATTTATATTTTCCTTAGTTAACACAGGCAGTGGCATAATCACCAAGTACAGAAAAGTTCTTTTCATATATCCCCATTTCCTGCTGTATCTGTTTTGTATAAAAATTTGCTTATGATACTGCTTTGTTTTCAGACTGCTTCAGCTTTGGCTGGTTTGCTAGAAGAAGATGTTCTTTCTTCAACTAATCGCTTTGCAGACAATGCTTGGCGAGGAGCTGAGGCTTACCATTTTTTCATACTCGCACAAAGACAGCTCTATAAAGGTTCTGTAGATGCAGCACTTAAAACAGGTAGGACTTTATTTTTAACGCTGTAAAGAAACTTTGCTAATTTTACAGACCTGCACAGCACGTCGTTTTATTTATAGTTGGCACACTTTTCTATTCTTGCTAGATCCATGGAATTTAGAACAAAACACATAATGAATTGAGTATAGCTACAGTCAAGATACCTGGAAACTATCTTCTCAGAGACAACGCAAATCTAACTTATCAAACATTACTTGGTGAAATTGGACAATCTGTAGATGTGCTGTTGACTGTTTTGTTTCTTTCTTTAAATTTTAAGGCATGCCTGAATTTGTGTCAGACCTCCCTGCAGAGCTTCATAAAAACATGTGGGAGTTAGAGAAGCAAATAGTGCCCTGTACTTTGTCCAAGTAATGAAGGTCCATTTCAAGTACTTCCAACATGTTTAAAAAAAAGTCTCAAAAAGACACTTTAATTTCCCAGTCAAATCCCCTTATTTTTATTTATTTTTAAAAAGTGTTGAACCACACATCCTTCACAATCATGTCAATGAAAAGACATTGATTCATTGTGTCCGATTTGTAAGATTAAATACTGTCTACTCGTAGTAAATACTTCATACAGATGCTTGCACTTCTCAGAAGACACATAATAATTTCCTTGGATTTTTTGTTTTTTCATTCCTTAGCTCTTCATTTGCGAGATTATGAAGACATTATCCCTGCAGTTGAAATCTATTCCCTTTTGGCACTCTGTGCATGTGCAAATAGAGCATTTGATATTTGTTCAAAAGCCTTTGCTAAACTAGAATCCTTGGAAACTCTTAGGCCAGAGCAGAGGCAACAGTATGAAGAGCTTGCTCTAGAGATATTCACGAGACATTGTCCAAAGTATAACAAAAAATCTGATCTGGATGACGTTCTCGAGAGGTGGGTTTGTATTTATATGATACCGTAATAATACTAGCAATTTTTTCTGCTATTATCTGTATTTTGGGTTTTGGCAGGTTTTGTGGGACCAAATTAATTAGGTGCTTTGCTGCTTAAACCAAGCATTTGGCAAGAACAATGCAGGTGCTGTCCAGTTTGCAGAAAGGGTAATACAACACTGTTTTATATGTGAGAATAGGCACTGACTGTATCTGACGAACTGGGCATAAAGATGTCACTTCATCTTAATTTGAAATGCATGTGGACAAAGCACAGGAGGTTTAGGACCTTCGATAAGGTGTCACGTGCCATTAAAGTAATAATGTTACTGTTTGCATCACCATTGTGGTGTGATGCAAATGTCAACTAGTGAAAGTTTAACTATTATTAACCAGTAAGTCTCCAGTGTTTTGTGAATTACCTAAATCTACATGGTGTGAGAAGATGAGTGTGTCAGGTGAAAGAATTAGAATATGAAGGGCATGCTCAAAGGGCAAGTCCTTGGAGCAACTGTACCCACAGTGGTGTCTTTGACATGTTTCCTGCAAACAGCATGGAATTTGCGAGTATGGAAATTGATTGTGAATCAATTTTCTTTTTTAATTAATAGGATTTTAACTTGTTTGATTTTACTTTGCAGATGTATTGAATCTCACTAGTGGCTTTCATGTTGACTTTTCAGAGGAGTAAATGTAATAGTAGTGCAGGTGTTGTAATTGGACCTTACCTTTGTATGGCCTTCACTCCTTTTCACTTAATCTTTTGGATCTGGTGGTGCTGATTTGTTGACCGTATGGTTCTGGGGGTGTGCATTCTCTTGTGTGAAGACTTACATACTTGGCTATGTCAACAGTGAAGTAATACATGACTTAATAACTTCTAATCAAGAAGTGTCGCATATCTGAAGAGAGAAGCTGTATTTTACAGATGAGTGTCTCAAGTTTTGGAACTAGCCGTAGGCACACAATTAAATATTTATGCTGTTTTGCAAATTTCTACAAAACAAGTCTTTGTTGCTATTTTAAAACAATGTTTTTATTCTTTCAGCTTTATTTACTCTCTTTTTTTTTTTTTCTAAATAGTGGAGATGGGAAACTTCCTGTATGTGTTGCAACAGGAGAACCTATCCTGGAGTATCGATTCTGGATGTGCAGCGTATGTAAGCACTGCATGAAAGCCAAAGAAGCAAGCAATTATAACTTCTGTCCTCTGTGCCACAGTACAGCATAGCAGAGGATGAAGGACTGTTTATCCTCGTATCTGTTATGTCTCCTAAAAATTCTAAAATGTTACCAATGATGTGCTATATTTTAAAATACAACTCGGGTACTGTATTGTAACAGATAGTGCCACTATTAGAGAAACACTTAAAAAAAAAAAAAACCCAAACCCCCAAGAGAAATCTTTACCAGTTCCACTTACGTGAAGAAACAACTGTGTTAATAGACTCAAGTTTTTTGTTACATTTTTAATAACGTTTTAAGGTAAAAGAATTATTTTCTAACTGTAAATTGAGCTTAGTTTCAAAACATATGAATTGAATGTAGGTTCATCTTTAGTACATTTTACTCTGAGCAAGCTCCATTTTTTTGGTTTTGTTCTTTTTTTTTTNTTTTTTTTTTTTTTTGTAATTCCATAGGAAATTATTGGGTCTTCTCAAAATCCACAATTTTTGGAAGGAAGTAATTACTGAGTTGAAATAATGCCACAGTAGCTGTGATAATATTATTGTAGACGTTTTTCTACTACTGTTTTTCCAGAGGGATGGTACCAGCTTAGGCAGACACCTCTGTGCTGTTTCCTTTTGCTGCGTGTATTTAGACCCACCCTAGCAATAAAGGGCTCGCCAGCATTTAGGGATCGGTGCCGCTACTCTGCGTCTGGGTCCATGAGCTTTGGCGATGCTTTCAGCTGGTTAAGGAGAAACCTCCATAAACCTTCAAACTGGCATCTGCTAACGAGCTACTTTCCTTAAGCAGCTCGAAGAGAGCAGCTGCTGAGCGGATTTCCAGAGATGAACTGTCATCCTTGTTACGCACCAAGGTTTGAGGACGCTGTTTCCCCTCGCCCTTGTGTTTTCTGGATGTGAGCCTCTGCTCCTGTTGTGTGCCCAGAGCTCTCCTGGGGACCGGCCGGCACTGGGCAGCTGCCACCACCCATGAGGCGGGGGCTGTGCCCTCCTTTCTGCGAGGAGAGCGCAAGGCCTCTCTGTGCCATCTGCCAGGGCAAGGAACGCCTCTCGCCCAACCGAGGCCGGGTAAGAATAAACACCAGTTTGTAGGGAAAATATTAAATACTAACAAATACTTTCCCCCCCGCCCTGGTATTTTAGCTTCTTTTTCCTTCGTAGAAATGTTTAGTAGAGTGCTGTGACAGTGATGTAATTTCCGGGCTGTGGCAGTGACGTCACTTCCAGGCTGTACCAGTGATGTCACTCCAGACAACGCCAGTGATATCACTCCGGGTGAGGCCAGTGACGTCATTCCGCGCGTCACCAGCAGGACCCGCGGTGGTGGGGGGGAGGGGGNCATGTCGGGGGAGGTGGCGGAGCTGCTGTCGGCGGCGCAGGCGCATCTGTCGGCGCGGCGGCTGTCGGCGGCGGAGGAGCTCTACAACCGCTTCATCGACCGCGGCCCCGCCGCCGGGTACGTGCCGGGGCGGGGCGGGTGGCTAAGGGCCCTAACGGCCGCTCTCGCCCTAACGGCCGCTCTCCCTCTCTCTTCCTCCACCCAGCACCGGCCGCGACCTCGCCACGGCCCTCAACAACCGGGGCCAGATCAAGTACTTTCGGGTGGAGTTCGCCGCCGCCATGGAAGACTACACGGCCGCCATCCAGTGCCAGCCCGGCTTCGAGGTGCCCTACTACAACCGGGGCCTGGTGCTCTACCGGCTGGGTACGGGCCGGGCCGCGGGGCCCCCGCCGCGCCGTCGGTCATGCCAGAGCCGCCTGGCCCGCGGCCCTTCCCCCGGGTGACCCGGGGCAGGGCGACCCGGGCCTGTGGGCCAAGTGGCGGGCCTTGACCCCCCCACCGGCCCTGGCACGGCTGCTCGCCTGCCCCCTCAGCGCGGCCACCGGGTAGGGAGTGCTCCCGGGGCGCTGTTTTATCCCAGGATTCACCCGGAGCCGCAGAATAATTCCCTCCGATTTACAGATGGAGGGACCTGCCTGTCGCCGGCAGGAAAAGGTGCCACACACACAATAGGCGGAAATAAATGGTCGATATGGAGAGAGCTTTTTCTCAAGTGATCACAGGACATTTCAGATATGAGTCTGCCCTGTGTATGCTTTTAGAGATCCCTATTTGCAGATGTGCTGCAGTCTCACTTGAAATGATACTATTCAGGGAAAAATAGCGGGGGAGCTGGGGTTTCGGTCTAGGAAAAATTTGCAGTAGCCGATTCTAAATATTGCCATTAAACCTAAGGTAAAGCATCTTTTAAGCAGGTGCAGCCATAGTGAGAGCAGCTTCCAGCACTGAGCTGTCAGTCACCCAATTTGCTGCCCAAGTTTTGAATATGCCATAAGAAGATGACACCCCTGTTCCTTTTGTTGTAGCTTGGCCATTGCAAAGTCGAGACCCAGAAGGGACGAGAGAGAGCGCTAGGAGAATGGAGCTGGACCAAGGGCATCAGCTGGGAAGCAGTCTGTTCCCTAGTCTGTGTTCCAGGTCTAAGGCAGTCTGGCTGTTAGTTGCCCAAGCTTGGGCCTTTTGGCTCCTGCCCTTGGAATAAGCTGGCTGAATTGAACCTTAAGCCCATTTAAGTTTCAAAAATAGGTACTTGGGTTCTTGCTCTGAAGATCTTTGACTCCCAGTTGGGCCCCTAGAGAATCCAAATGTAGTGGGTCCTGTAAGTGCAGCTGCTAGTGAAAATGTTAGAAGTCATTCTTCAGTTGTGGTTTTGTAAATTTGAGCAGTTACGGAAAGATAATTCTTTCTTCTTGGTTTTGTTTTTTTTTTTGGGACAGGATGCTTTGATGAGGCCATGAAAGATTTCAGGAAGGTACTAGAATTAAACCCCCAGTTTGAAGATGCTGCATTGAGTCTGAAACAGGCTATTCTTGATAAAGAAGAAAAACAAAAACGGGGTTACTGAAATGGCAGCTAGTGGTGTGAAAATGTTTTGCTAAGCATTTGTGTGATTTTTGTCATTGATGGATGAAACACAAGACCATTCACATCTGTTATGACCTACTGAAGAAACCTCATTCTTGAGTAGATAAGTTAAAAATGGATTATGATGCAAAAGAAACTATGTTTGGATGTTGCTAGTGGTGAGGAAAAGAACAGTGTTAGATTATGTGAGATACTTGTACAGATTTTGTACAGAAGTACTTCATAAAGGGGTTGGAAGCTCAGTAACAGCTAATGAAGTCTAGTTCTCTTAATAAAACTGTCTTTGTACTCTTCCATAGATTGTTTTAAACAGTCTTTCATTGGGAAGAAAAAGCAAACTGCATAAACCATTTAAATACTTAAGATTGGAGCGTGTGAGAAGTACAGTGATTTAGCAGTGATAGTGTTTGTCCACATTTAAACGTAAATTGGACTTAAGCTAAAAGTGCAATTGTTAATTATAAGGTGCTGTACTTCAGATGCTATGGTAACTGATTTTTCACTTCAGAGTGTTTCTGTATTAAAAAAACTTAATGAAACCGGTAAGATCTTTTTAGGTAACGCCATCTGTACCTTGCAGGAGGAACATGGTATGAGAATTCAGTCCTTTGTATGTCCGTTCACTCCTGGAGGTAGTTTTACATTACATAAACAGGTAGGAACAGAGCATACCTATTTTTGTAATCCCACTGTAAAAGTATTGGACAGATAAATAATTGTGTGAATAAAAATGAACATGTACTTTTTTATATCACGATTGTCTGTAAAGAGCTTATGGTAGAGAATGTAGCTGGGCTGTTCACAGTAGGACTCGTGACTTTCTCCTTTTGTTGAAAAAGGTCGATTGCTTGAAAAATACAATGTGAAATCTGATTGAGCTGGCTGTAAGTACCCAGGCAGCTTCACTTCTCACGTGATGGGAGGGACCATTGCTGAATCATCAATAAGAAAAACCCTTGCATGTTCATAGTAATACAAGTTCTAATGAAAGAAATAGTCTTTGCCCGCATGAGCATAAGGAATTTTTTTTTAAATAAATTACGCTAATGACAGTTCTGCTGCTTATGGTGAGTTTCTCCCTGGATGGTCCTGGAGCCTGCACAAGTACAGAGCTTGCTTTGGGGTAAGTAGCAAGAACAGACTTGAGAAACTCTGCAACAGCTGCAATGAGCAAATTTGGAGCAGGGGGCTGAGGAAGAGCTGCATTTACCTCTCTTGCTTCATGACATTGGACAGCAGCAGTTTTGAAGTTACGTAAATTTCATGTGTGATAGCAAAATGTAACCATTTACAGTTTGGAAAGCAGGCTGTGTTTGTTTTGGTTTTGGTTTTGGGGTTTTTTTTCCCCCCAAAGTTTAATTTTGGACTTTTTTGGATATATTAAGCATGTGGTTTGCTTCCATTTTTATATCTTAGTGCTCTGTTTCCAAAACAACATTTAAGTATATTTTTAAGGACTTGGCACTTTTCATGCCACCTCAGTCTCAAAAATTGAGAAATTTTACCAACTTTTAGTTGATGGCGAGAAGGTGAACTAGAACTAAGCCTGTTCCTGATTTAGCATGCCAAGAAAATATATGAACAGTTGATTATAGAATCATAGAATGGTTAGAATTGGAAGGGACCTTAAAGATCACCTAGTTCCAACCCCTTGCCATGGGCAGGGACACCTCCCACTAAACCAGGCTGCTCAAAGCCCCATCCAACCTGGCCTCGAACACTTCCAGGGATGGGGCCTCCACAACTTCCCTGGGCAACCTGTTCCAGTGCCTCACCACCCTGACAGTAAAGAATTTCTTCCTAATATCTAATCTAAATCCCTCAGTTCAAAACGGCTACCTCACTAAAATCCCTGACAAAGAGTCCCTCCCCATCTTTCCTGTAGGTCCCCTTCAGGTACTGGAAGGACACTATAAGATCTCCCCGGAGCCTTCTCCAGGCTGAACAACCCCAACTCTTTCAACCTGTCCTCATAGGAGAGGTGTTCCAGCCCTCTGATCATCGTCATGGTCCTCCTCTGGACTCTCTCCAACAGGTCCACGTGTTTCTTATGTTGGGGGCTCCAGAGCTGCATGCAGTACTCCAGCTGGAGTCTCACCAGAGCAGACTAGAGGGGCAGAATCACCTCCCTCGACCTGCTGGCCACACTGCTTTTGATGCAGCCTAGGATGCAGTTGGCTTTCTGAGCTGCTCATCCACCAACACACCCAAGTCCTTTTCGTTAGGGCTGCTCTCAGTCCGTTCTCCGCCCAGCCTGTATTTCTGCTTGAGATATTGCCCCAACTCATGTGCAGGACCTTGCACTTGGCCTTGTTGAACTTCATGAGGCTGGTACGGGCCCATCTCTCAAGCCTGCCAAGGTCCCTCTGGATGGTATCCCAACCCTTCCCTCCAGTGTGTTGACTGCGCCCCACAGCTTGGTGGTGTTAGAAAACTTGCTGAGGGTGCACTCCACCCCACTGTCCACGTCACCGACAAAGATGTTGAACAGCACCAGTCCCAGTACTGACCCCTGAGAAATGTCACTTGTCACTGGTCACCACTTGGACATCGAGCTGTTGACCATGACTCTTGGAGTGTGACCATCCAGCCAGTTCCTTATCCACCGCGTGGTCCATCCGTCAAATCCATGTCTCTCCAATTTAGACACAAGGATGTTGTGTGTGATAGTGTCAAATGCTTTGCACAAGCCCAGGTAGATGACATCTGCTGGTCTCCCCTTATTGACCAATGCTGTAATGCTGTCTTAGATGGCCACCAAATTTGCCCTTGGTGAAGCCATGTTGGGTGTCACCAATCACCTCCTTATTTTCCATGTGCCTTAGCAGAGATTCCAGGAGGATCTACTCTTGTGATCTTGCTGGGCACAGGTGAGACTGGCTGTCCTGTACTTCCCTGAGTCTTTTTTCCCTTTTTGAAAATGGGGATTATGTTTCCCCTTTTCCAGTCAGTGGGAACTTCACCAGATTGCCATGACTTCTCAAATATGATAGATAGTGGCTTAGCAACTTCATAGGCCAGTTCCCTCAGAACCCATGAGTGGATTTCATAAGGTCCCATGGACTTGTGTAGCTTCAGGTTCCTTAGATGGTCTCGTACTTGATCTTCTTCTATGGTTCCTCATTCTCACTGTCCCTGCCTTTGCTTTCTGTGACTTGGATAGTGTGGTTAGACCCAAGGCAAAAAATTACTGAGTACCTCAGCCTTCTCCACGTCCCGGGTGACCAGGAACATGACCTATGAAGTTTTACTTTGAGAGATCACAGATGTGGTTCTGCACAGAACACTGTTTAAATAATAGGATACAGATAAAAATCAGAAGATTAACAGCAAATAAATGTTTAGAAAACAAAGATGCTATTAATAATATCCCTCCTACTTCCCAGCTTGTGTTGTTTTGTGAGTGCTGCTCAATTACTCCAAATGCATTCATTGTTGGCCCAGAGGTATCTCACTGGACTGGGAGCAATTTTATTGCAGATTCTCCACAGTATTTCCTTCTCTCTCCTGTAAAAAGAAGAACTGTCATGGGTGCATTTCGGCACAATTTGGAAATCTTTCAAGGTAATTTTTGGCCGGTAAGGTTCTCGCACACATTTTCCCTTTTCGCATGCACACATGAGTCAGTTCTTTGGCCTTACATTGTAAGACTAATTGGGGTTTTCAGTCTGAAATTATTAAATAGTATTGTGTGGTGTTCTTTCACTCAGGCCTGTTGAAAAATTATAAACCACCGCTATTGATATAAAAAAAAAATTGAAGAGGAGGATGTGTTTAGTAACTCCCCTTCTCCTGCAAGGTTTCCTGTTCGTAATCCTTTAAGAATTGAAAGTCTAATAGAGAGTAGTAAAATCCTTTTAACGTAGTGTTTCCACATGAAATTCAGACAACCTCTCAGCTTGTAAAAGGAGCAGGGGTTGTGTGCTTTGGATGCGTTGCTGTGCAGCGGTACGGTGGCTTTACACCTTCATTGGGCTTTAGGGGTTGTCTCTGCTTGAGAATTACAAACCTCTGTAGAGCGTCTGGGTTAATCCTGTCTGCCTGATCCATCACCCTCGCGAAGCCTTTGCTGGTCAAAGCCGTGGCACTGAACCAGCAAGTCCAACAGGTGGTTGTTGCTAATGTACATTGACTGCCTCTTTATTCTGGCCAGAAATGTTTCAGACGTGAATAATTCACAGCTGCTTTCCCAAGGTTTCCTACCTATAAACCGGCTCTCCAAAAGCCCTTGACTCTTCCCTTCACGCAGCTTTCACTGGCAGCCCCTCGTTTAGTTTGTTCCCCATCGCTGGGATTAATTTGGCAGCAAGTAACAGTGTTCTCACCTGGTGATTTACCTTTAAACTTAGAAAAAAATAAGTGATTTCCTCAATACATTTCAGAATGTGGTGGTTTGGTTTTTTTTTCTTTTTTTTTCAGTATCTGGAACAACAGTCTCTAAGATCTTACTTGCTCAGAGAATCATAGTATCGTCCAGGTTGGAAGGCAAAGAATAGCATCATCACCCTCTGCTTTTCCCTAGTACCCTGTTTGTCCTTCTACTGCAACACAGGAGGAGGAGTTGTCACACCACTTGCAGCCTTTCCCTGGCTTTTGCAGAAAGGTAGGAAACGATGAGAAAATCCCAGGTTAGTAGGGCACGGAGCAGTATGAGAAGTGTTTCATATATGTTTAGTGTGAGATACAGTGTGGGGAACAAGGAGAGCCATTCCAAAGGGAAGGCTGCGGCACGTTGAGGGGAAAGGGCTAGGTCGTCAAGTGGCCAGAATACGTTCCTCTTCCATGGAGGAACTCTTTCACCCCGAGTGAACAACAGTGATAAATCAGCATTAAAAACCTGAAAATCTTTGGCTGTTACAACTAAGGACTGCACTATGCACTGTCCTGTTTAGTAGGTGACCTTGGTAAAAAATAAATTAGTAGTGAAAGGTGCAGTATTCGAATTTTGTGGGGAGAGAATGCCTTCGTATCAGTCAAGCTCAGCTATGCAGGTTGTGCTCTCCCCTGACTATCAGAAAGGGAAGGGTTTAGAAAGAGGCAAAAACAGTGTTCAGAACTGAAGATTGCTAGTAGAAGGATAATATTCTATATTCTTTTGTGTTAGCAGATTGTTGTTGGTCTGTCTAATCCTTTTAATAGAGGCAGAGGCTGGATCAGTTAGAACAGATTTGACCTCAGCCTGTGGCTTTCATGCATGATGGAAGGGCTGCTTGCTTTTCATTAAAAAAGTTTGCTGTGAGGTCTGGTCAACGTGGAGGCCCACCTAGCAGCGTGTTGTGATCTTGTGAGTTGAACTCTAGTCTGTTTCTGAAGATTAACTGTTTCTAAGATTTTCCTTGAAGGATCCCGTTGGTCCATGAGCGGGGATTGGATGCAGTCCACAGCATCACTTCCTACGGCCCACGGTGATCAGGATTTTCATCATTCGCGTCTTTGTGTTGTGCAATAAGCATGTGAAATGTACCTGAAGGATATCTTCATCTCCCAGCGAGGAACAGCTAGTCCAACCCTGCCGTAGACATCGCAACATTCGGTTTCAAGTCAGGTTCCTTCTTCTATGAAATAGGCTGATCCAAGATTCAGTGCTTTCCAGGCTTGTATAGGGACTCCTGTGTGCCTTTATCTGTGCATTTAACATCTCTCTCGCACCTTCCTAATTCCTTTTCTCTCTGTTGGCTGAAAAATGAAGGCTTTTTCGACTATAGTGGTATGACCAGAGTGGTTTCTGAAAGCCCAATCCAAGAGTTTAAGCCAGTAGGCCTGAAAACTGAAATCTAGGACATGAGTTGAGTGCTGAAGTTCCAACTGCAGCACCTGGGAAGAGGGGGTAATCCCAGGAGAACCTAGATGCAGAGCAATATGACATGCAATACCTTGGGCAAGACACCTTCGAAGCTAAACAATGAATACCTATCCCTAACACGCTTGTGTGACTGAGTGTAAAAAACATTATCTGCCATGAACAGCAACCAAGATTAGAGGAGGCAACCAAGGATGTGGAATTTCTCTGGCTTGCCTGTGAGAATGTGGGAACCTGAAATGCCTGTGGCAATGGGAATGCAGTTCTCTCTCATCTCTTCCCTTTCCCTTCCAATGTATTGAGCAGAGAAAGGTCTCCCCATCTGCTGGGTGGTGGGAGAATGGCGATGGAACACTATTGGAACCCTTCCTGGCTTCCCACGGCAAAAGGGGAAGATCTGGGGTATCCCACTTACTGCAGAGGAGTTTACCTGAATCTACTTTGCAAGACTGTAGGGCGAGTAAACCTTGGTGACATAACACCACACCAGATGTTCATCGTCGTGGAACTAGACAGTGTCCCATGAGCACTGGGAAAAGAAGAGCTAGCATTTGGTCATGATAATTTAAACTTCATCCCAGTGTACAAATTTCAAAACGACTGCTTTTTAGATTAACAGAAAGTTAACCTAAACTAATGGGTTTGTTACTGTTAACATTAAAAATGGGGAATGTTCTCTCTGGGACGATGTGTGGGAGCAGTAAGCTTGCTTGGCTCTGCAGTGTTAGCTCTGGACAGTAGAGTGCACTGCTCATACAGCAGAGAAGGCAGCATCCCCCGGGCTGCTGCTGGAGGGGGTCTTGGGATGCCAGCACCACCACCCCCCCACCCCCCCACCCCCCGATTCCTTTTTACGAAACTTAATCCTTCGGTAGATACAGCTTTAAGACTACATTTATTCAGCAATCGTCACGGGCATGACTGCAGCCTTCGGGAAGCGTGCCACATATGTGCACTGATGGGCGTGCGTAACCCAGCCAGCCTGCGAGGACAGAGGCCGCGAGTTGTGCAGACCCACCAGGGACCGCACACGGCTGCGTTATTACCCCGTATCGTCATCGGTGCGATTGCCCCCTCCTCACTGCCGTTGGACACCTACTCGTGCTGCAGGCACACCTTCAGTTACAGTGCAGGCACATCCTGAGAGTGACGACAGGCGGTCATGAGTCTGGTTTGTCCTTGATCTATAGTAAATAACCCTTATAATTTTTATTCTCTTTAAAAAATCTTTTCTGTGGGCACAGAAAACAAAATACCAGGTGAGTTGTCCTTTTTACTCGTGTTAGAGCGTCTGTCTTCTCCCATTTTGTAGAGTTAGCCTTTTCCCTACTTGGGCAGGTGAGAGGAAAGTGAGGAACTAACAAGTTTCCAAGAAGCTCAGGTCAATGCAATGTTACAGACAAAAATCTGCATTAATGAGAAAAAAAACATGCCGTCATGTTGCATGTGGAAGAGGCCCGACGTAGCAGATTGCTTGGCTCTTGGAAGCCAATGTTGGTGTACCAGATGGTTGCTGTTGCACATTAGCAAGGAGATGTTCTGCACTCTACATCATTACTTTTTATATATTTTTATTTCACTTTTCAGATTTGCACTTTACATTCACATGGGAGGATTGGCAGTCACTTTATGAAATATTACAAGAAGCAGCCATAATCAGGGCTGGAATAATTTTGGGGATCTGCAAGTCCGTATTTCAACAGCTGGAAGAAACAAGAAGTGTTATTTTGCAGCCTTGGGTTATTTTTTGTCCAGTTTTCTTTCGTAGCCACTTCAGAGAGGCAACAGGTTACAACATTTACTAATCCCGTTAGCAGACCCTGCACTTTCCAGTGTTGTGGTGCTGTCCTGAGCCCACCGTCTGGTCTTTCTGGCCTTTTCGCTTCAAGCAAGATAGTTCTGGTGGTCACTGAAAGAGGTAGCTCCTGTGTGTAGTTGCACCGTTTAGAAAGCAGCCAGCGCAGCAGAGCCTTCAGGTGCTGTTGGAGACACACACAGAGTGAAGTGAGGAGTGAGGCTGGGGCACACAGCTGGATAGCTCTGGCTCTCCAAAAGCAGACAAAGCTATAGGGTAAACCCGAACAGTTTGGGGGATTTGGACCCTTCAAAAGAATTTGGAATAGGTGGTGATTTGTGCCTTAGTGTTTGTTTTTTAAAATTTGGGATCCATTTTCATTCGGCTGAATGGTGCTGACTGCTGGGGGCAGTCTGGTTGAAAACCTGTTGAAATAACATCTGGTTCCAAAGCTGCCTGCTACAGCCCAACTCCAACATGCCCTGCTCTACTGCTGGCATCTTCTCCAGAGCTGTGCCACCTGTGTTTGGCTTGGCAGGTAGCTCTCCTCCTCTCTCTTACGGGCTCAAGCTTAGACCAGGAGACTGCAAATCCTGCCTTTTCCCTAGTTCTTGTCCCAGAACCTATTGTTCTAAGGTCTTGAAGGACAGGCTATGCATTGCTTGTGCCACAAGGCACGGTGACCTCTCCAGGTGGGTACACAGGGCCTGGTGTTCTTACCAAGTTCACTTTACATGCGTCATCTTAGATCTGGAACAACAATCCAGACTGGTCCAGCGAGTATGTAGCCCTGGAGACTGGCTGAATGGCGACCTGGAAAGGCTGAGAGTCACATACAGTGTATTATTTGTGTAGTTTTTCAAGAACACATACATGCTGCACGTTAGATGCTAATGTATTAAAGTATGAGGTAATATTATACAGTCCATGTTCAAGGCATTTCAGATGCCAAAACCAGAGGTCCTAAATCCCTTAAAAACATCAGGTCAGGAGGGCTTTGCAATGGCTGTTTTTCTTCGGACACCTACCCTTCCTCTCCCTGCGTGAGCTGCACTGTCCTAGGCAGGGGCTGCCAGGCAGTACGTTGGTTGGAGAGCAGGCTGCCACCAAACAGTGCACATACACCTGAGAAGAAGAAAAAGACCCATTTGGTCCATATCAAATCCCTCTTTGCAGAGCGTCGTTTTGCCTTTTGTCTGTCTTCTGCAGAAGTTACAGCTGATTAGACTTAGGCTTGTCTGAACACTTGCATGTGGCACCTTCTAGCTGAACCTGCCTTGAATTTCAAATTTGGTGTCAAAGAAGCCCTCAGGCAGTTTGGTAACTGAGAGGCTGAGACAGGAGAAGTTAAAACCTCACTTCAGTGAGGCTGTGTATCAAAGCTAGACAGAAACTCAATCTAGTGCTAGATGCAGCTGCGCACTTAGGAAGGAGCACAAGCCAGAATTGCGTCATGTTCATTTCTCGCAAGTTCACGAGTTGAACTGCTTATGAAAGGCCAAGTCAAAAAAATATGATGTGGTTACTTAAGCTGTTGAGGTAGGGGCACTGCCGTGGCAGTACACGTGCTAGAGTCCACTCAACTGGCTGCACTGGGAGCAAAGCACCCTCAGGCGACCTGGCATTTTATTTGCTCTTCTTAGACCTCTTAGAGGAGGACAGAACCTCAAAAGTGTAAGACCAAACCCACATGCCTCTACTTCCCTGCCCATTGGGCTGGCATCTGAGGAGGTGGTTGACTGGCTGGGACAGATGGGAGACAACAGAGCTGAACTTCATGTGGATATTGTGGTATATAAATTGACTTTTCTGTTCCAGACATTTTGAGATGAAGTGCTATGAATCTGATCCTATAAAAAGTCAGAAACACCATATAAAAATCATATTTACATACCAAACTCTTTTGTTTACTCCAATCAGTCCAATCTCAAAACTGCATTGCACGGCAGATTTGAGAAGAGAACTAAATTAAAGCTGTGCACCAGTCAAGGTTGAATGCTGGCTAGGTCTTAAGTCTGCGTGGTGTTTAAACTGGCTAATTTTTTAAGTGGTCCTAAGAGGTTCAGAGGACAGATTCCATGAGTGGGAGGTGAGTCTTTGACTTAATCTTACCTGTTCCAGTCGATGTGTCAGGGTCCTTACTGCTAGCCTTTTGAAATGAGCAGGATGTCTCACCCTGGGGCTAACAGCTACTGGACAGAACTCCGCAACATAATCACTGCCATTAATCTCGCACCTATTTGAGAGAGCAGATCAACAGATCTAAAAGGCATTAGGGCTTTGATGAGGAGTGTGTTGATCATTCAATGATTACTTGCCCATCCACAGTGATGTTCCATCTTGGGGTGCTGTTGAAGTCTAGAGACCCGGTTACCCAGCAGTTTTCCAGGTATAACTCAGCATCAGGGCTTTCGTCTTTCAGCTCCACCTCGAGAAACACAGGCTCCCCGGGTGGCTTGATTATTGCCACGTTGGGCTCATAGAATTCCATGAAAGATTCATCTCAAGAAAGTGTCAGGGGATTTTGTTGTTTAATTTTATTTAAATTAAAACACGTTTGGAATTTTCCTGATTTTCTGAAGAGGAGACTTACCTTTGGACACTCTTGAAACTACATTCAGCGCTTGTCTTACCCTTCTGTACACTGCAGAAAAGGAAATGTTAGTGAGGTTGTTTAGTAGTAACAAGGGAACTTACAACTGAAGGAGTCACAGAAGTTTAAAAACGGAGGAAGAGATTTTCCTACCTGCAATATTTGACCTGGGTACCATTGTACCGGAGCCAAAGGAAGGTGATGTGGATGGATCACTAGCGAAGGCACCTAGCACTAGGGTCTCTTTTGCTTGATAGTAGCACAATACTGTTAGTCTATAATAGGAGAAAGGTTCATTTTTGTGTTCACTTTTACTTTCCAGCAGCCGTACAAAAGCGAGCAGCGTCAGTGAGCTCCTACCTGTAGTCTGGATCTCTCGTGATTGTTGGTATGCTCTGTCCTGGAAGAGTCTCTTTCTCATAAGAGATTTCATTTTCATAAATAATGTGATCACCTTCAAACTGTGCATATGGGAAGCTCATTAAAAATGGAATCTTCTCAGGAGCTGGGGCAGGAGAACAAAAGAGAAAATGCAGGAGAGACAGAGACTTCCAGCAGATGTATCTGCTTCGGCCATGGGCTTACCCTTACTGAAGTGCCACAGGTAGTGACATGGAACTTGAAGAAGGCGTGTTCTTCATTGTACTCTCTAGGCTTGCAAGAGCTATCCCTTAGTTTGGTTTTACTCATATCAATGGCAGGAATTGTCTTCATTTGGGCAGATATCATTATAGTACCATCCGGGTGGCATACTGAGAAAATCAGAGTTGGTTATAAACTCGAGGAAAGAATCACAGATCTTTTTTATTGATTGATCACTTGTATAACTTACTTATAAATGCTGAAGAATTAAAATTGCAGCGAACGGAGAACATCTGTAAGGTCTCCATAGTTCTCACTTTCCTTAGGGCAACATCAAACCTTGCTTTAATTTTCTGAAAGGAGACTTCCTGTGAAGGAGGTGATGGAAGAGGACTCCTGTTAAGGCACGTGATCCATATGTTCAAAGTTCTGCTTTTTAGCTTGTGCCTACTTGAATACTAAGAAGTCACAAGAGTTAAGTCAGTGTGAAGTCTCTGGCCTCATGCAAAATGGGGGCAGAAGTTTTCTGGTATGTGTTAATTGGTCACTGTCACAGAGATAAATTTTGGCTGATTGTTGTAGAATAGTTCAGATGTTTATTACAGCATCAGTTTTCCCCTGCCATGTCTTAACATTTCTACAAAATGTTCCTTTAAAAGAGCTTCTTTCATAAAAGCTATATTGAAATATTGTTTCTGGCTCAGTGCAGATGGGACATTTTGCCTCATCCTACTAAAAATACTGAGGAGTTTGTTTTTGAAGACTTGGTGCATATCTGTTAGAGACAACTTAGCGCTGCAGATTACATAATACATGGCATTACCAGAAAGGTCCATGTCCAGTACCTCTTGTCTTACTTGCACTGCCTTAGAGTCCTTCCCTCTGGAGGTTTTCCAACACGTTTAATACTGCAGCACCACGAACCGTGACTGTGGCTGCATGAACAAACAGCCCTACGTGCTTTAAGGAAGGCATTGCTGTACACTTCATGTACCTCATAGATAACTCCCATGGCAAACAGAGGGATTTGCAAGATCAGGTGTGTAGAGTTGGTAGCTGCAAGGTACCCATTGGTAAGCGCAACGTGCCGGTTCAAGGGCTTGCTACCAAGATACAGGTTCCAATACTGGTGCAAGCCAAAAGTAGGGATGACTAGATACAGGTTTTCTTCATCACAGTAACCAACTGCTTCTGGTATTTCTGTGGGAAGAAGGTGGGATGAAGAGTTAGCGATAAAAGAAGGTTTGAGCGATGATGAGCAGAGGGCCACGAAGATGATCAGAGGGCTGGAGCACCTCTGCTATGAGGACAGGCTGAGAGAGCTGGGCTTGTTCAGCCTGGAGAAGAGAAGGCTCTGGGGAGACCTTATAGCAGCCTTCCAGTACTTAAAGGGGGCCTACAGGAAAGATGGGGAGGGACTCTTTATCAGGGAGTGTAACGATAGGATGAGGGGTTTCAAACTGAAGGAGGGTAGATTTAGACTGGATATTAGGAAGAAATTCTTTACTGTGAGGGTGGTGAGACACTGGAACAGGTTGCCCAGAGAAGCTGTGGATGTCCCATCCCTGGAAGTGTTCAAGGCCAGGCTGGATGGGGCTTTGAGCAGCTTGGTCTAGTGGGAGGTGTCCCTGCCCATGTCAGGAGGTTAGAACTAGATGATCTTTAAGGTCCCTTCCAACCCGAACCATTCTATGATTCTATGTTTGGCCCAGGCAGGGATTTCTATCACGGGTAAATTTTGCGCTGGCACTACAGCAGTGCTGTTAGGTGCATACTGGCATCGTCTGCAGGGCTTTGGCTGTGCTGTGGATGCAGCAGCTCACAATCGGTGGGATCGGGAATCCTCATGCCTTAGCATTGGCCTGCCAGCTTGCTTCCAGGACTACTCCCTGTTTCAGTAAGACAAGCTGAGCTATGTATCTAATTATATTTTTTTGGTCAGCCGTCTTTGGGTTGAACCCAGAGCTATTTCAAAGATAAAACAGGGCAGTGAGGAGACTCTGTCACCTTCGGGGCATCCAAAATCTAACAAGTTTGAGAAAATACCAATCAGACCTCCTGACTGTTTCAATAACGTGCTCTTAGTGGATGATTGTCTCCTTACAGAAATGCTGTCTTTGGAGTTCACAGCAATTTATTTGAGTCAGTTGAGTTCTGCCCTGGACGCAGAGGCAGAATTGCATTTGAGGACAAACTGAAACTCGTAGCAATGTCTGAAAGTTTTGCCAGTAGATGTATGTTCAAGTTATGAGGCATCTTGTTCGCTGAGTTTGCAAGCCAGCTTCTTTTATACACTAGTTTTTATTGCTCTCAGTGTCTCGAGGGCAGACTGTCTTGCCAGTATGCAGAAGAGCTGCCATTAGAAAAGCAGCAAGCTGGCCATGTTACCAATAATGAGCTATTGAAGGGTGGGGTTTTCCCAAAAGCTCTCATCCTCAGCCTAAAGCCGTTCTCACCGAATTCAATGAAAATCTGAGCCACGCTGTTGATGCAAACGAGTTAATATCAGGGGAAAGCTCACCGATATCAGCAATCACACACTCCACCTTTGCAGAATGATAATAGGGTGTCATCTCCGGACCCACGCTCATAGAGTAGTTAACGAGGAGGGTATATTTTGTTTCATTTCTATTCACATACTGAAAAAGAGAGAAGCGTAAGGCTGCAGTAGCCGTGGCTTCCAGCACAGACAGGAATGTATATCCTGAGCAGAACTAAATAATTATTCCAACACCCTCCTCTCCCCTGCAAATAGCTCCGTCTCCAAAAACATCGCTTCGGTTGGCCTAAAACTATTCAGAAATCTGGACTGTATTCAACAGCTCTTTTGGCCAAACATAAATGTGGAGAACGTAGTGCCTGTTCAGAAAATGGAGGCAGAAGCGAACACAGCGGTGTTTCCTTTGTAGCCCACTGGTGAAAGAGCTCGTAGAGGGCGATCCGGGTCCAAAACCTTATTCTTCTTTACTCAGAGTGTGGGCTGAACCCAGGAGAGTGAGTAATCAGCAAGACAGGTGTGAGGAGACGCTATGAGAGATCCCTCTCGCTACCCTCATTTATTTCGCTAAAAGTGCCCCCAAAGCAAAACCCGCTGTTCAACCTGAAAGAAATACTTCTGACAATTTTTGTCTTGCTTTGATCCTTAATGCAATTTAACTGTGGTTTGACTGCAGCCTGAGAACTATTTGCGCAAGTTCTGATCCTGTGCCTTCACAATGTTGTTCCTTGTAAGAGAAAATAACATCTCCTCTCTGCGTGATTTGGTGGAAACAGTGGTAGACGACTTGCAGTTATGCATCCTCCCACAAAATCAGAGGTTGAATTCCCTCTGCGAGTTTATACTTTTTACAAATATTTAGATTAGAAATGGTCTGAAGCTTAACAAAATTACATTTAGAATACCCTGAGCCTGCCTGTACATGCTCACATGGTGCACGGCCTATGCCAGGGATCAAATGGCTCGGCATAAACAGTAGGTTCAGGAATTACTGGATGTTGGTAACTGGTGTTTCAGGGTTTCAGTAATTGATTTATTTTTCCAAGGCACTCCTGTTTCAAGGGACAGCATCTAATAGAGATTTCACAAACTTCTTCCTGCTGGGCATGCGCTCAGACATTAGCCATGCTGGCAGGCACTAAAGGAAGTTATATTTCATACCATCTAATCACATGTGATGCTGCATGTCCCCCAGAGACCTAGGGAGAGCAAGGTGGGGACATACAAGCCTCTAATCTTAATTCAGGTGAGCTCAGGCTCATTGACATCTTTATGAACAAGGAACAGTTGTTGGCTAATGAAAGCCCGACTATGTTCTGAAAAGGGACTGCCCTATCTCCTCCACTCAGCTGCTGAAGTGATGTCCCGTATCTTACCTCCTTTAGAACATACGGATCATCAAAAGAGACTTCCAGGACAAATCCTTTCGTTCTGTTAGAAAAGGGAGTTTCGTAAATCTTAAACCCGTGGTGCCGTGCTTCTCTCAGGGTAAATGGCACATTTCCTATTGCAATTGCCACCAGAGAGACATCGGGAAGAAAGTGTCCAAATGCAACATTAAATAGCCTTTCCTCTGGCAGAGTATCTGTAGGGAGGGAACATCAAATTACTGCTGGTGTGGATCAAGTAAAGAAGACAGTTGGGGTGGCCTCCCATTCAAGTTCCAGGAAGCTTAGCCAACAGCCGTCTCTTTAAGGGCTCTGATTAATGAGTGTTTGTGTTCAGATCTGAAATACTCTGAGTACATGAGAATTGCTTCAAGCTGCAGGATTGCATACATACATACAACTTTATAGCAAGTGGGATCAGTAACTTTCTAGAGGTGCCCTGTGATGTGCAATGACTTTCTTATAAAGAAATCTAGAATCTAGTTCAGCCTCATAAAATACGGAGAAGTTATCATAATATAGGCTTCTTTTTCTTTCAATATCAGCTATCCAGAGTTTATATCAGTTTCAAAGACGTTTAGTATCTTAATGCATTGGAAAATATAATTAAAAAAATATTACCACACCCCTGATTGGCACAATGATTTAAGTATGCTCCCAAGATAACAAATGCGGGCAGCAGTTTTGGGGAGAAAATGCCATCAATGAATGCTGTCCTAAGACAGTTCTGCCCGATGTGATAATTGCACAATGCAACATCTTTATTCTATGGTCCCAGTGCTCACCGGAAAAATCTGGATGTTAGTGTGAAAGAAATGTTCATGTTCTTATCAGCAACTGATAATTTTAATTTCATCCCATAATGACGGGTGATAAATGGTACATCCACTAAGGCTAAAGGTTTTGGGGTTTTTTTATAGTACCTTTCATCTTGACTTTGGCTAGCAAATCGAAAGTGGGAGTTGAGAACATTCTGGTGAATGTAGGTCTGTGGCAGAGGTCAAATGGAGCAATGTATAACACAGCAAAAGCAAGAGATCGGTAAAAGTCATTGAGAGGAATGACTTACTGTTGATAACAGTTGGTATTTGTGGCATGAAAGGTGTGGTGATGGATTTGATGACAGTATACTTCGTGGTTTGCCAATCTGCATCGGTCCATGTGTGCTCCAAGAACAAGTCAATACTGTAAATGACTCCATACACACCACCAGATATGGAGCTCTAGGAAGTAAAATTTGTGATTAAGTCTTAATTCTCAATAGTTCAATAGAAGAATGACTGAATACGGTTAAAATTCTTACACTAGAAAGAGAAAATGGTATTCTAGTACAGTTTGGAATGGAGTTTGCTAGGGGAGCTTGTTTGTTTGTTTGCTTGGCCCATTTATCTGGTCCATATTTGGCTCACATATGCTGAGATTCTCAATAAGGAGGTATCAGGGTTGGGGGAGCATCCTCATTAAGCTTAGTAAGTAACCATATTTGCATTTATTTTTTTGCAATCCCATGACTCTCAGTCACGTTGCTCATTCTGTCCCTGTTCACACTGAAAATTTGTCAGTGCTTCCAACAGTTCTTCAGACCAAGTCTGTCTGGTGTTACATACACATATATAAGGTCCACTGATAGATCAGTGACCTTCCGAACAGGGTAAGTCAGTCATACCAGTGTCATTTTCACTAATGTAACTGGTAAAGACTCTTGTGAGAATATTTTCAGCTCCTTTATACTGAACATTTCTTTGGACATTGTCTCTGTACCTGTAAATTATAAATTATACTATGTCCAAAGCAGGTGGCTGCACCCAGACTACATGCTGGGAGCCTGCCCCATGCTAACTCATGCTGCCTGCATGGAAATTGTCTAGGAAATTGCTTATTGACCCAGGTCAGAACTGGGTCTGGACCAGTTTCATAATGTAATGACATAGATAACTCAATTCCAGTGCCTGGGAATCCCTTCACTCTTAATTTATTAGTATACTTTATAGATTATTAGGAAAAGACCGTCTCTCGCTCCTCTCATGTTTTGTAATGAGAAATACTTAGTTTCTGAGTAGGTGCTTTCAAAACACAGAGAAGGAGCACCCAGGTCTTCAAATAGTTCTTGTATCTAAGAATTTTAAGCAGCAATCAGTCACTATTTGGAATGATCATGATTTAGTAACATCTTCCATGGTGCAGGCCCTCAAATGTATTAGTACGTGACAGGTTCGTACTGACCTTTAGCTTGCCTCCTTCTGCTCCGAGAGGGACAGTTATTCGGATGTGTGTCTCGTTATGCTCCAGTAAGTAGTTCTTCTCCTCCGGGTTTACGATGACTTGGCCATCGACTCCCATTAAAATGGTCTTAGACAGAAAGGTGGATTCTTGAACCACTAATGTGGGGATAACACTTGGCACAGTCCATGTTAGCGTAGTATCCGTGAAGCTGATGCCATCTGTTGGGTTAGACAGACAGTCACAGAAGGCCGGGAAATTGGAGTTACCAGTCAGTCTTCACTATGCAACAACCGTCCTTCCCTGATTCCTTGTCACCAGGGTACCTTTACAGCTTTCACTAATGAAACCCCTGGCAGGATATTAGCCAACTGATGGCTATTGTGTCACAGAAACCCCGGTGCTTAAAGTAGACTTGAATCACCAGTTTGAGATGACTAATTAATTTATTCAGAAGAACTGACAGTAGTGCTCCCAGGTACCTTCTCTGTTGTCCTTCTGGTCCCAGGATTTTTGCCTTACTGGCAAAAGGAATGGGGAATAGCCCCATTTGGGCCTCCTCCTTGAAATATTGGCTTCAAGATCATGACAACATCCTGCTTCCTCATCGATTGTTCAAACTAATACTGTGCTGTGAGACACAGAAAGTGCAGCCACCACTGTTCTGCAAAAAGCCTGGCTGGCTCTGTCTCTCCAGAGAAAAGGACGAGGTGAGTCCTGGCGATGCAGAGCTGCATCCCCTGCGTGGAGCTGTATGACAGGGGAGAGCCAAGGCTGCGGGGTTAGTCCAGGGGAGGCTCCCTGGCCCTTCTGCAGCAGTTTTACTTGTCTCCAGTTCTCTGCATCTAACGTGGGGGTTTGAGGAACCAGAGACAAGGCACGACACTGCACCGGGAACACAAGTTATGTAGCATCACAGCAGGGAACATGTTTGTCCGGGACCGAAGCCATGGACTCTTAGCTCATGTTGCTCCGAGGGTAGCTTGTAAACTCTTACAAGTAGGTCACAGGGAAATGGGGAGACTGTGTTTTCTACTAAGTCCTAAGGCAGTTATTTTTGGTGAACAAGGAAGAAATCCTTACCAACAGGACAGGAGACAGTTGTGTCAATCAGCAAAAGCAACCACCGCTGCCTGTACATGGAAGTGGAAGTCACCATGTTCATGTTCACACCACTGACCTGTTGGGTTGCAGGCAGAAAAAGAGAACTGATGTCCTAGAGAGGCAGTGGAAAAAGCACAGTTTTGTGTCCGCTTGAGAGCGACAACTCACCACGCTGACATCCGACTCGTTGGTGTGATAGGGCGCACGGAGGTACACTCGGGACAGTGTGTTGTTGAAGCTGTAGCCCAGTTTTGCAGCATCGCTTACCGTTATTGTCTTTCTTCCTGATGGAGAGACAAACATCAGTTGCCATAGCTGGTATGCAACATTCTGAGTCTGCAAGAGAGAGATGAGCTGCATGAGATCTAAGTCTACCAAAGTCTTAAAAAACTATGATATTGTAGCATCTATTTTTCTATTAGAAGCTGGAGCAGCACTGGACACTACTAGATCCCTCCAGGCAAGAAATACCCTTCTTAGACATATAAAGGTAAGGAATTCTATAGCTCTTTAAGACATCTTTAGAGATAGTCTTATAGCAGCCCTGGAAGAAACTTAGACTGGTGGCCTTGAACAAATCCCCTTGGACAAAATGCCTCTGCTGTTAATAAAATGGCTGCTTTCATCTCTGTCTATTGCCGGAGAAGTCCAGAGGCCAAATGACAGACTACCTTTTATAATACATAGCCATGCTGTGTCAAAGGTAAGAAGAGAGGAAGGTGTGTACTGGTCTAGAGCAGTCTCCTGAAGTGATAACCATAGTCAAAAGGAAAAATGGGTATAAGGAGCAAGTAAGACATGAGAAAAATAGGACAAGTGTATATATTTCCCCCTAATACTTTCCAGCCTCAAATAATTTTCAGCTCAGGGGCTCCTGAGCTATCTGTAGTTCCTTTGTATTTTGTATGTCTTGCTGGATTTCTCTTCAGTCAATTTTTCCAGGCTCTCCTTGAGATCAAGCAAGCTTTTAGCAGCCACAACATCTTTTGGCAAGGAGTTTGACAGATTCACTACCCATTGTGTGGAGAACCACCTACCTTTGTTTGTCTTGAACTCAGTTTCCACTAATGTAACAAGCATATGGCTCTGTTCTCCCACCTAAATGTCTTTTCTGCAGTCTAGAGCTCTAAGAAAACTTGAGAGGTTTTTCAGTACTTGATGGCATCTTTGCCATTGCCTTTTTTTTTTGACAGAGATGGAGCTATGCCCCAAGGATGACTCGTGAGATTAGTGAGAAGAGGCTAGGAACCGTTAGCAAGGAATCCCTTTCATACCTCTGGCAGGGCTGACATCCAGGCTACGGTGTAGTCATTTGAAACTGCGGGGACATCGGTCCTCACTGACACCTGGGGACACAGAGGAGATTCTTTGGGAACAAACGAATCTTCAGCATTATTACAGGCACAGGGTGCAGAGAGAGAGGGCTTTCAGATTTCTTCTCCGGTGTCTGTTGGGATTTAGCAATTTACTGGAGGTAATTAAAATGTTTCCAAAAAGGTTCTCAACAGAGGTAACTTCTGTGGCCTTAAAATGAAGGTTATGGTGGTGCATGTACAGCAGAGGGTATACTTTGTGTATAACCAGGTAAATCAAAAGTCCTGTTTCATATCTGGTCATCTGTAAACTAGATCCCACTCTGGAGACATTCAGGGGCACCTGTGTCCCTCCACCAGAGGTACAGAGAAGCAGACTATTGTCTTTGACAGGACTGGTTCCCTCTTCCCATGCAGGCTGAACACCTGAAAATGCAGGTTCCCTGATACCCAAGGTAGATACTATGGTCTAAATCTTGCCAGCATGTGCTGCAGAGTGAGGCAAGTTCTAGTCACAGAGTTGGAAGTCAGTGTCTGCCCCAGACCTCTGTACCGTGGTTTAAGTGTGTTGCAACACCCAGACGTGACTGCACAGCCTCAGGTCCTAGCACAATAAATACGCTTTCTTTGTCCTGCCTGTAGTAGGTGTGTACAAAAGGCAGTGAAGTTTGTTTTGTTCAGTGCCTTATTTCTCCGATGGTGTGTAGATGTTGGACAGTCAAGTCCTACCACCCAGCAGGAGGCAGTTTCTGTCTCACAGTGATGTCCTGTGAGTTGTGTGACGCAGCGGGGGTGCAACTCTGCAAACACTAGGTTTTATTATTTCAAATAGAAGGATAACATTCTCACAGAAGCTGCAGCACTTCATAACATAAAGATACTCTCGTGAGCTAAACAGGTTGGCCTGCCTGGCTGCTAATTTGATTGCAGTGACTTGACGTAACATCATCTGTGCAGTTAACTGAATTTCACTGCTTTCAAAATACCTGTGACATGTAAATGTGTTACTAATAAGCATCTACACCCTGTGTTGAGTGTCAGCAGGTCGCTATTGTGCCTGGTATATAGTATAAAATCTACTTTGTTGGGAATTTGTGGAGGTTGTTGTGCCTGGCAGGGAACTTGGATGTAGCTTCTCCTTCAGTGGGAAAGCTTTTACCTCCATGTAGTTTTCTTCACACACAATTTCTCTTGAAGCCCAGGAAGAGTAGGAGCAGTACATAGGGTAGGTGTAGGTCACAGCTGCCCTCATGCTTGAAAATGAGGAGACCTTGATGTTCACAGTCAGTGAAAACAGCTCATCTGCCTGAAAGAACAAGAGGCAATTGAGCAGATAGCATGGAAGGTCCCAGGAGAGGCTCCATGGGACCGTCCAGCCTGGTGTCCTGTTTCTGAGAGTGCTTTATAATGATGAGATCAGGTTGAGAGCTGTAGTGACAGTTTCTCCAACATACCACCCTGTCTTAAGTGGTGTGTGTGCAGAAGCTTTCGGAGCCAGAGACGTTGACTCAGTCCTTACAGCCTTGGTCTCAGGTCCCATCTCAGCACTATTCTTGCCACAGTATTAAGGAGCAGCTAGTCAGGGGAAGATCTGAACTACCTCACCATGTGGTTCATGTTCCTCCCATTCATGACTGCTGTGTGCCTCCTCATGGAGGGACAGTACTGGAGCTTTTAATTTGATGTAGGTAGTTCAGATATATCTTACAAATGCTGTTTGGTGTCTATCATCTTGACTAGCTTAAGTAAGAACTCCTTTTGGTCCTTCAGCTCTCCAGGAGCTACACATGAAGCCATGGACTGTGCTTCTATCTGACATGGATGTGTATTTTTCTACAGAAAAAGGCAAAATCTTTCCAGAGAAATTTCCAGTCTGGAAATCCTGGTTGTTGCACAGCACACTGTACACCCCGCGTCCTTGTTAACATAACCTCTGCCCATAAAGTTTTACCATATTTTTTCTGTGGGGCTTCCAGGACCAACCAGACTAAACACGGACAAGCAATGAAGTTTCTACTCTGATATGTTCTGTTTCTAAGTACATTTCATCTCAACTAACATTTAGAAATTAGAAATCCAGGCTACGCTTTTACACATGTTTTAGGAAGGGGTGAATCACCTTCCGGAGATGCCTGTTTCTCTCCATTGACTATTGTGGAAGCGTAAACAACTAGTTTAGACTAGACATTATCTTTTAGATGGCTAAAGTTACGTGAGACAAATCTGGGTCTAATAGATGTGTGTGATCTACGTTCCTAGGCATGTGTTAACAGGCACATTACCACACAAATTAAGCCAGGAAATGATCTGCCAGAATCACACTGCAAATGTTGCTTTTTCGAGCAGATGCCTACTTCTTTCCAGAGAGGCTTTCAAGAAACTCTCTGGCAAATCAGCAGCTACAAGGATATGCTTGAGAACTGGCAGCTAGTCAGCAGCATTAGGCTAAGTGTCCTTTCATGGAGAGAGGAAATCCCATGTCAGTCACACTGAGCAAACCTCACGCTGGAGAGCCATTGCCTATTCATTTCCACACACCATCAACACTAACTCCTTGAGTTTGCTATTTCTTGAGTTCTCAACACATGCCATTAGAATGCCATATCATATCTCAATCTTGTCTTTTTGGAGAGGATGTACTGTCTGAGTTGTTTACAAGCCCCTCTCTGGGTCTTACCTCGTTGGTCACTTGACAGCCAAGCACTGATGCGCGGAAGACGGGGTTGCCCCACACATCTTCTGACAGGACATAGCCACAGCGAGATGCTAGTTTCTCATCCAGCAGAACGGGGCCAGCATAAGGATCTACAGAAAAAGGGAATGACGTCTGGGATGGAAACCTCAGGGCAAGTCACGGGGCAGAGTGGTGCTGAGGGCCCCTCACACAGCTCTCCCCTGGAAAGAGGGACTGGGTTGGGTGCTCTCCAACGATGTGTGTTGTGAAGGAGCTGGCGAAGCTGTTCTGGTATGTACTAGAGTGAATGAGACAGTCTGGCATGTCTCAAGCTCACCCACATTATGCTCACTTTTTTATATTCACCATTTCTTTGTCTCCAGAAGCTTGTGTCACAGCCACCTTGAAGTACTAGTGTGGAAAGTTTCTCTGCGGCATCACATACTTTTCTCCCTCCCTGATTTTTCTCTCTAGAAAAGAGTTATGGGCTATTGAGCCCATCCATTTCTAAAAATCCTCAAGCTGCGATAATCTGCTGCTCACTCTGGTCAAAGGATGCAGTCACGGACCTATTTTGGGTGGACGCTTCTACAAATTGGTCAGGTTTGCTGCTCATCTCTGCTCGGCAAGGCACTGTGTGCTGTGAAACCTATGGGGGAGCCAAGAAACGGGCATGATGGGAGCTGGCTGCACTCAGCTCTTGGTGCTGCTAGAGTTAATAACATAATATTCTGTTAATTATCTGCCCTCTGATTAAGGAACTATTTTAGTCTTGGGATAGACACAAGAATCTGTACAAATAGATAGGGTTTAACTAGTTGCCATTGTAATTTCTAGATTTGCCTGTCATCTTTATATGTCAAACAGTGCTAATAACTGCTGTTTCAGTAGATGTATTCTTGCAGCCAGGATAGACTAAGGAGATAAATGAGAAGAATTTTGGAAGAAGAGGGAATAGCTTTTATGAGACCAACTGATAGAGCTGGAAGAAACAAACAACCTTTCTGTGCCTGAAGGCTGGTCTGTTTTTTCCAGCGATATCAGTTGTTCTCATAAATGCTATCACTTCTCCCCACACCCTTGCTGTACTTGACTTTTTCAGTTCTGCCTCCAAATCAATTGCAAAAACCCCAACCCCTGAAAAAAGTGGACTGATGTCAACAGAAAGAAATCTGGTTTGGGGTGAAATCACACACTTTTTTTCAATCTGATGTGAACATTTTCTGGTTTTCATTTTGGTTAAGCAGATTTTTGTTTTCCTCAGCAAAATGGAAACCCTTTGTTCAATCTGAAATAGGGTATTTAGCTGCCATTGTGGTGTTAAATAAAAAGGAAATTAAAGAAAATATCCTTTAATTGCTGAAGCACTCACTCAGCACTCATTGACAGTGTGTTTTCTGAGTATTACCCAGCCTACACTGCTGTTGTCATTTGTGCTGTCCAGGACATATCCAAGCTGCAACGTCACCTTTGTTTTCCTCACTAGACATGTGTAAGGGCTCGGCAGAGGAAAGAATGAAAGCCAAATGTCAGTCCTTCTTCCCCAGATGATCCTTTCTCCTCTCCCCAGCATGTTAGTTGTAAGGAGCAAAGGGGACTGTGGCTGTAGATACAAGCTTTACTCATCTGTAGGGATATTGGCCAAATTGAGGTGCCAGAGGCCAGGTCTAGGTGGCAAGGATGTTCTGCAAGTTTTTTGGGGCCAGTTGCCAGTTATCATGTAGATGGCAGCAGTATCCAGCTCACAGACACTGATCACTCATGTGATTCCCCAGCCTTCATGGTACTCAGGGCAGCCACTTGTGACTCACCATTGATTTCCAGCTGGAAGAACTTTCCCTGGAGCAAGAGTTTGTTCAGCTTCATCCAAAAAATCCTGGAGTGGCAACTGCTCTCTACAAAACCTGGTGGCAGCACATATAGAGCAGATGAGTCAGTGGGACAGGAGGGCAGAGAAGAGTTCTCATCTTTGCCTCTCCCCACTGTTCTTTTATCATGTTTCACCAACCTGGGGGAGCCATCTGCCTCCCTTGTCCCAGCCAGAAGAGCAAGAAAAGCAGCCAGATCCTGCAGGATAAGTACAAGAACAAATCATGGGATGAACAGAGGAAAAAAAGATCAAGAAGGAAAATGAACAAGGCAGCAACCAAAGTCTCATTACCTGCATAGCGAGTAACCCACAGCCTCCATCTGTCCCCGGAGATCTGTGCATGGGCAGCAAAGTCCTCCTTCCTTTGAAGTAAAGCTGACCCACCTTTGGAGCTGGAACTTGGTCAGACCCAGGAGGAAAGCTATAGCTGACCTTTTAAAACGGAGACTGTGCTGTCTTCTCCAAATCTTGTATGTGAATCAAGAGAGGCTGGTGGCTTCTGTCATGGAGGGACGCCTGGGCTGAATCCTGCGGTGCCCTCCAATGTTATCTGAGCTCCAGGCAGTGGGAGGCAGCCGCCCTCTCGCTGGGAGGGCAGAGCACCCTTCTGCCAGGTATTTACAAGGTCAGATGCTGCTGCTGAGTCTGATTTTAATGAGTGCAGCAGAGGGTGCTCGGTGCTTTCCATCAACCCCTGGGAAGTAATCTCATTCCTTGCAAGCCAGTTGGGTAGCTTTGGCTTCAGGTCTTAAGAGCTCATGAAACATTTCCCCGGAGGTATTTTAATCGGGTCTACACAGGAAATACATTTTGGTTTCTGTGAAATGTCCCAGTGACCCAGCCATGCCAGAGATAACAGCAGTTCTTTGGCAGCTACACGTTTTTCTTTTGTGGATCCAATTAGGATGCCCTTTGATTTGTTTGATTATTGGAGAGTGTTTTGGTGAAAACATCTTGTTTTTAGAAGTGCTCCGATATCTCTGGATCAGTCAGACCATGTGCAGGTCTGCACGTGGCCAAACATATTGCCTGGGAAGAGAAAGTCATTGCGCCTGGTGGGAGCTGTGGCTCTGGAACTGCAGGTGCCCCGGGAAGCAGAAAGGCTGAGAGATTTCTAAAATACAGCTTGTGAGCTAAAAATACAGCTTGTGTGGCACGGGTGAGCTACAGTGGGGTGAGAAGTACAGGACATTTAGGTTAGAATCATAGAATCATTTTGGTTGGAAGAGATCTTTAAGATCATCAAGTCCACCTATTAACCTAGCACTGCCAAGTTACCACTGAACCATGTCCCTCAGCACCACATCTACCTGTCTTTTAAATGCCTCCGGGGATGGCAACTCCACCACTTCCCTGGGCAGCCTGTTTCAACGCTTTACAAACCTTTCGGTGAAGAAATTTTTCCTAGTATCCATCCTAAACGACCCCTGGTGCAACCTGGGGCCATTTCCTCTTGTCCTTTTGCCTGTTACTTGTGAAAGGAGGCCAACACCCACCTGACTACACTCTCCTTTCAGGTAGTGGTGACATTTTAGCCATTAAAACCCAGGGCGCAATCTCCTTTTGGTCGCCATTTTGGGGCATCTCCCAACCATTCTTGCCTTACTTTTGTTCACATGCATGACCAGAGCTGTGCTGTAGAAATGAGATTAATTTTGCAGTATATCACACCATTTAGGGATAAACAAAAGCCAGTGGACACATCCACTTGCAGGACATGGTGCAATCAGTGCAATTTCCTCCTCTGTCCCCCTCTCTCAGGGGACCTCTGCAATGTTGGCAGCGCCCACACCACTGCCGTGCCAGACAGGCACACTCTATACAGCAGGGAGCTGGTGGCACGCTTGTCTGAGGGCTCTGGAGCGGAGCCCCGGGACTTTAGCAATCTCCTAATTAATGTCCTTTGGCCTCAAGACCCTTTCTCATTCAGTGGGAGCCAAAGTCCAACTTCTGCAGCAAACTTCTCATGAGCCCACGCAGGACTCGCTGCATGATCCTGGCCTGCGTTAACTCTGTGTCCCCGGACTCAGAGTGACTCTTCATTGAATCCAGCTGGGGCTGGAATTCAGCTGGAAATGGCGGTACTCAGATACCACAGTGATGAGTGTGGTGTAACAATGAGATTTTGAATTTTGAGTGAAAACTTCAGTATATTTGGACAGCAAACGGTTCCAATTTTGATAAGCCACTTCCAAGAGCCGTGTAGCATCTCTCCGAGATACTGAGAGTCAAGGTCTGAGGGAGCCATGTTTGAGAAAGCGTGATTGCAATTTATTAATGAACAGCCAACCACCAGGACAGGTACATGTCTGCAATTAACTGCCTTCTTTGCACAAGCAGCCGGGGGAGATGAATTTCTGCATCTTTGGACAACTCAGAGCATCGCGATTACTTCTGGCATCCGTCGCGGTTCTAAATGTGGCAGAAATGACTTTGGATGTGGCATAGCAATTGTGGTCAGTGTGCGATAGCCAGCTCTTGGCCTCGTTGACAACCAAGCAAAGCAAAGCAAGCCCAGGTCAAATGCTTTTGGCTTCCAAGGATCGCTTAAGGGCTGCAGAAAGCATTGTTAGCATTGGGCGGCTGGAAGCATCAGCTGCTTGTGGTCCCTAAAGTCCCTCTGGTAGTCATTATAAAGGTGGGGAGGATAAGATTGTGCATTCCAGATTATTATATTTGTCTACTCAGTTTTTCTTGTTGTTTTGGCTGCGTAAGAGCACCCATCTTAATGTTCTTGTAGGGTAATCAACAGCTGCTGTGTTTCGACGTTGAGGTGATGGCATTCTGTGGTGGATAAGATGATTCATGGCTTGGGTTCTTTCGAGCTGAAAGGTACTGTATGAACGTAATGTTTTGGTTTCTCTCTTTTTCCTGCATGGGTCTGGAACTGGGTTTTGTATTATATAATGTGATTGAAAGTTTAAAACCGGCCACTTGGAGCAGCACACATGTAGCACCTCTCCCAGCGAGGCTTGCTTTTAGTGGTGGAAAAAGGCTCCAGCCCTTTGAGTCACGATGTTTGTCTTTCTGTTGTTCTGTGGCACTGAAATCCCCAGGTCACCTGAATGCTACAGAAAACGACTTTTTCATTTTTCCGTCCCAAGTCTTTTAATTATAACTTTATTTTTTCCAACTGACTAAAACACAGAGAAGGTTTGGTTTGGGTTTTGGTTTTGTTTTTTTTTTTTTTTTTCACCAGGTCCCATGTGATCATCTTAAGTAAGCCTCATAGTTTGACACTTAGTCTAAGTGTGGGAGAGAGTAAAATGGCACCCATTATTGGACAAAATATAACTAGTGAACTAATGGGAAAGGAAAGAGGGTGAAGTCTGGTTTTAATGTACCAAAAGCCAAATCTTTGCTTATATAGTGCAGGGAGAAGCCAAAATAAGGGATCTCTTCCCTCCTTGTCTTCTTGCAGCTGCAGGACTGGTAAATCTGAAATAGAGATAGAATTACTGGTATGTCAGTATTTCTAAACCTAGAAATAGTTGCTCAAGAGGGCGATCTAAGGTGTGACAACCAACTAGAGAGACACACTAGGAAGATCTTCAAGAAGGCACTGGAGGAGGTGCTTCTCCATGGGAAGAGCTATGCTTTGTAGTGAGCTGAGAGTTAGATATCCAGGTTGTGGGTCCAGCGGGTGAGAAAGAGGAATGATGCTAAGCTTTATCTCTGAGAAACGGTTTTCTCAGGGTGCATGCCCGTGAGACGCAGAGAGTTGCAAGCGACCTCCACCTGCAGGGAAGCACTCCTGCCCTGGGACCACCTTGACTCGGACGTGTGCCTGAGCTCTGCTCCCACCTGCAGGTGCCAGGAGCTTGAAAGTGCATTCAAAGGGCTTTTAAATCCCCAGGAGAAGGAAAAAAAGTGCATAAGGATAGTTCTCACTTAACTTCATAGCATACCACGGGAGAACCTCACTGATGCAACTGAAATGCTCTGTCCATTTTTGTATGCACACATGGTGTTTCGGAGGGCTGAGGCTTCACTGTTGTGCGCAAAGAAAATATACCCTGTAAGGAACAACTATAGAATAATCAGCTCAAAGAGGCAATTTCTTCCTATCCCCATGAGCTAGTAGTTGGCTTATGCCCTGGACTGAGAGGGTTTACATTCCTCATTTTTTATTATAAAGCTATTATTATTATTATTATTATTGTCTGTATAACGTGTGTTTAGAAAGTGTTCTTGTGTTTATGCCATTTTTATCTTTAAAATGTGCCACACTCAAATTCATATGAATTCCAAAAAGCAACATTTGCTATCATTGCATGCCACTAAATCCTTAAAGTGGTGGAAAAAGCGCAAATAAGCAGACCTGTATAATGATGGGCTTTTAATTTTTTTTAACGTGCTATTGGTGTTAATTTCTGTGTGCCTGTAATGTTTGTGTTCACTGTAACTGAACAATAGAACTTTGTTTTTGTTCTTTGTGTAAATTAAAAACATCTGTTCTCTTTATACGAAAAGTTGTTTTTTAAAAGAAGCTGGTCTGATCTAACTAAATACCAATGCTGTGTCCACAATGAGTTACTATTAATATTTGGGAAAGGCAACCATCCAAAGCAAGTGTAATGTCAAATCACTGGCGGGAGTGCATATTTATTGCTTGAAGTGACAGATAAAAATGCAGGGGTTACAAAAACAAAATTCTTGCGGATGACTAATGATGCGTATATATGCCCCCAATGCCCCATCACCACATTTACAATTGGCAGCGTGTTCTCCATGGCCTCCTGCTCCCTGGGATTAATCGACAGGAGACTGGTAGCTTGGCACCCTCCCTGGAGGAGCGGCGCTGCTTCCACCTTCTCTCCGGCAGACCCTGCATGGAGTGACCTTCGGGGCGTGCTGGAATCTGATCCATCTATTTAATTCGCCTGACTTTTCCCCCACCTCGCTCTGGTATTTGACTGCATGGGTTTATTTTCTGCTGAAGGCACGTGACTTTTTTTCCCCCGGCAGGTGGAGGAGGTGGAGCATCCACTGTGTCTTCCTGTAGTGCCTGTGATGCCGGCATGATGGTGGTCTTCAGAGTTGTCTGTAAAGTGCCAGTGTGAAGGAGCTGGCAGCCCAACACGGGAGTCTGTCATCTTTCCCGTGAGGAGCAGTCCTGCATTCAGCTGCAGTCTTCCTGAAGTAGTTGGAGGCTGTTTCAGAGAAATAAATACACTATTTGTCATGAGCACCAGTGGCAGAACTGGTGTCCGAGAGGTTCAGCGTTCTCCCTGCCCAGGTGGCTGTGTAGCCTTGTCACTAATGTACCTGAGCACATCAGAGATGATGAAATTGTCCTCACAGGCAGACATCTTGGGGAGGAAATGCATCTAATTAACATTTCTTGATCATAGAATTGTCGAATCATAGAATTGTCTACATTGTCAGGGACCTTTAAGATCATCGAGTCCAGCCACCCACCTAACACTGCCAAAACCACCACTAAACCATGTCCCCAAGCACCACATCTACCCATCTTTTAAACACCTCCAGGGATGGTGATTCAGCCTGTTTCAGTGTTTGACAACCCTTTCAGTGAAGAATTTTTTCCTAATATCCAGTCTAAACCTCCCCTGGTGCAACTTGAGGCCGTTTCCTCTTGTCCTGTCGCCTGTTACCTGGGAGAAGAGACTGACCCCCACCTCTCTACACCCTCCTTTCAGGCAGTTGTAGAGAGCAAGAAGGTCTCCCCTCAGCCTCCTTTTCTCCAGGCTGAACAACCCCAGTTCCCTTGATGAAGGTCCTGATTCAAGAAAGCCTCTGTATTGATTGCAGCAGTTAAGCCTTTGCTGAAATCTCATTTATTCCAGTAAGATTTAAACACAAATAAATCCTTTCCAGACCCTGGGCATGTAGAACCCAGACATGCTTCTCCCCTTCCTGCTACCTCCAGTGTCCTGTGCCAATGGTGCCCGGCCTTTCACTGGCAAGAACTAAGCAAAAAAGCTTGCCTGTGTTAAAGAATTAGATATTTTGTTGGTAAACTTATTGCAGTCAGTGCCACAACAGATATTGACCTATTACCAGCGTAACTTCCCCGCTCCCTCTTAAGATACCCCATCCTAAAATCTCCTTCCCCTCTCCCATTCTGCAGAGGAGCCCTGTGCTACTTGCTTTCCCATACCCTTTTCCCTGACTATCCCTAATACCCGTATTACTCCTCTCCATCTTTTTCTGCAGCATCTCCGCTTCCTGAGGCAGCGTCCTCCCATCCCGCTCCAAACAGGTGCCCGTGTGGGCGCCAGCTGCAGCTCGGCCGGGCGGGTGGCTACCTCCCACGGAGACCGGCTATCATCAGCCAGTTGGTGGTATTTCGCCTCCGTCTCAGACACCAACCGCCTCCTCCAAGATCCAGCTGAGTGCAGAACTTGCTGAGTCACATTTTCACCACAAAAACGCTCATGTGCTTCCCGAGAGTCGCGCAGTTATAGGCACGGCTTGGCCGGAGAGGAGCAGACAGCTCTTACCCTGAAGCGCATCCAGGAATGCTGGCAAGAAGTCGCTTTTTATTTCCTATCTCGGGTTACCGCAGCACGGGTTAGGACTACAAAAGCTTGAAATCCCTGGCAAGCTGACGCTGTACATCTGTCTGAGATGACGGCCAGCATGGACAACCGTGGGCTTCGGCCCATGACCAGTATGAAGCACTTTGTTCCTTGCTGAGCAGCTGTCATTAACAGTGATCTGTGAGGTTTCTTCCCGATTTCACTCGGTGGTTTGCACGGCTGCTCTCTTCTCTGGTGAGATCCCCACACTTGCCTGTTTGGCTGTGGAGGTGATCTGCTGCTCGGCTTCACCGGCTAATTATTCTCGTTGTTTCACTGTTAAGGGGGGCACATGCTCTTTCCATCAGCCTGATGAGCCGCAGCCTTCTGCATCCCCTCGGCCAGGGGCGGGCGCAGGGACAACTCCACTTCTTTCATCTGTAAAATGGGACCAGCACTGGCTCCCCGCGACGGTTACGAGGGATTAGCAGCGAATGCTTGCAGGGTGACTCGGGAGGGGCTAGAATTCACCAGGCTCGGTCTCCCCGTGGGCGGAGGTCTGTTTGGGAAGATGGTCTGTGGAGTCACGGTCTCAAATTGCTGGCCTTTCTATGGGCGGAAATTCATGAAATAAATTGACGCTGTACTAGAAGAATTTGGTCTTCATCTGTGTTTCATGGGACCTGTCAGACTTCCCTTCCTCTCAGTGGGACCTGCCCCTCGTGGTCCACAGTGAGAGGGAGACTGAGGTGCGAAGCCGCCTGCGGTGTCCTCTTTTGTTTCCTTGCCAGTTTGGTTGCTGTCAGAAACAACTTTGATGCCAATTGTCCCCAGTTATCCGGGCTGATCTTACACATGATACCACTGTCACCTGCCGCTTTGACATTTTTGATGTAGGGGTAGGGCAACAGCTGCCTCGGCTGGCCATATTTCAAAGAGTAGCATTAAGACCCATAGCTGCCCCCAGCTCTGAGGGTCCTTTGCCCCCTCTTTGCTCTCTGGCAGTGCAGCCATGGTGTGGCTGGGACCCTCAAGCAGAGCTGCAGTGTCACAACAGTAGGGCTGCCCTCGGCTGGCCGGGGCGACCATGCACGGTGTGGGCTCAGATGGCCTGCAAGCCCAAGAGCTGGATACAGGAGGGTCCCACATGGGCTCCGCATGTATGGCAGGTGAGGGGCAGCTTTGCCACAGAAATAGCATCTGCAGGAGGCAGCGTGGGTGCGGGGCTGCTCGCATCAGACCCTGCACAGATCCTGCTCTTCCAACCCCTTCCCAAATGCCTTTAGACCTCCCTGGGCCACCACAGACACAACTGTAGATTTTCCCCCGTGCTTTCCCGTCCCTGGAGCACTTGTGCTTTTTTTGCCTGTTCCCATTAGGTGTCTCCCTTTTCCTCCTTATGAACAAGCTGGAGATGTATGTATCTGGCGGCGATCATCCCTCACGTACTGGTCTGAGCTGGGGCACCCAGTGGGACACCGGGGCTCGGGGACCCCTTTTCCCTCCAGGGCTGAATTTCTGGCTCAGGCCACGTTGCCAGATTTTGCTCCGCGATCTTTGCACAAGAAATTTCCATGGCAGGGCAAGCCAGCAGGATCCTGCTGTCAGCCCCACTGTCCAGGGTTGTGTCCCCTCCTTTTTCCCCTCCCAGGCTGCTGCAGCGTGCTCCTTGGGGCTCTTCACAGTTCGGCGCAGTGAGCATCCCTGCCCGAGGAGGTGGATATGTTTGCAGGCAGTGGCAAACGGCTGAGTATCCGTACAACTTATTTTGCAGCTCCATAAAACCTACCTTGATGGAGTTTCAGGCTAAGCCCGGATTTCCTGTTATCAGGAAAGCAGGGAAGAAGGGCTTAGAGAGAAGACTGTTGTCTTGTCGCAGGTACTATATGCTGTCCCTATTTGGGACCTAGGATGTTCCCCTGATGCATGAAGAAAACACATGTGAAGAGGGATGCCTGATAGCAAGCTATGCACAAAGGTGCCTGCCCCCTTCCTGAATCCTGATGTGAAATGATGGCAATGATATTCCTGAGCCTTTATGGGGGGAGAAAATGGCCCTTTCAGAAATGGGGTGGCTGGGAGGCTTTTGCCGGTCTTTCTGCAGATGATTTCTGACCCTACGTCTGCTCTGATCATAGAATCACAGAATGGTTTGGACTGGAAAGGACCTTAAAGATCATCTAGTTCCGACCCCCTGCCATGGGCAGGGACACCTCCCACGAGACCAGGTTTCTCAAAGCCCCATCCAGCCTGGCCTTGATCAGTTTGAGCCCCTGTGACATCGCATGGAGCTGTCTAAAATTACTCAAGTTTTGTGCATCTTGACACCGGACACATGTTTCTGTGGTTTCACTATTAGTTGGTGCTCAAAATGTAGCAGGTTGTGAAGGCAATAGCAGTGCAGCACCCTGCACGCTGCATTGTTCACAGAGATCATCCACTTGCTGCCATGGCTTGCTCCTCATCTGCAAATCACCTTGCATGGGGATTTATATGGCATCAAAAGTTTTATTGCTGATGGCATTATTTTATTCTAAATTCACATGCAATGCTGAAGCGGCAGCACTGGCACTCCTGCAGCACACAATTTAGGTCATCTTGTTACCATTTTGTAGAGAGGAAGATCTAAGCTTGAGACTAAGACACTATCCCAAGATTTAGGTGCTGGTGTGGAACATCTTTACAGAAGTCCTTTAAAAACTTTTATTTTGATTTTTATTTATTTATTAATTCTGGGCATGGGCTCCTGTTGTTATTTAAACAACATGTAGCATCTGGTCTCTGTGGCTTTGGTCACTTACTGGAGGTCACACAGCGGAGACTGGGAAAGAGCCCAGCTCTCCTGCCTCTGATCTCCACGCTCAAACTTTTGCAACTGCTTCCTCCGCCACAGACCAACACTAATGTCCCCAAACGAGACAAGTAACATCGCTGTAGCCAGGCTGGGGAGAAGTGGAATGCAAGGTGACTGAAAAGCTGGCTGGACTGCTCGGCTTGGATCCGAGTGGTTAATGAGCTGAAGTCTGGCTGGTGGTCAGTGCTGAGTGGCGTTCCTCAGCTGTCGGTACTGGGATGGACAGTGTTCAACACCTCCATCAGTGCCCCAGGCGATGGGATGGCAGGCACCTCAGTGGATGATGCCAAGCTGAGGGGAGCACTGAGCGTGCTGGAGATCTGGCTGCCGTTCAGAGAGACATGACCAGCTGAAGAAATGGGCCTACGGGAACCTCAGGAAGCTCAACAAAAAGGAATGCAAAGTCGTGCACCTGGGATGGAGTAACGCCATGCACCAGTCTGGGGACAAACTGCTAGGGAGCAGCTTTGCAGAAAAGGACCTAGGCATCCTGGTGGACACCAAATGGGACAGATGTCCCCGGTGTGCCACTGTGGCAATGAGGCTACTGTGCAGTAGGCTGTATCAGCCAAAGCGTAGCCAGAAGGTTGAGGGAAATGATTATTCCTTTCTGTTTGTCACTTGCTGGACTACCATGTCCAGTTTTGGCCCTTTGGTACAAGAATGACATGGACTCAATGAGTTCACCCAAGGCCACTGAGCTGGTCAGGTGCTGGAGTACATGAGGTAGGATGAGAGGCTAAGAGACCTTGGTTCGCTCCGTCTGAGGAACAGGGATGAAGAGGATACCTCACTGTTGTGTCCAGCTGCCTAAAGGAGAGTCGCATAGAAGATAGAACTGGACTCTTCTCAGATGTTGACACTAAAAGGACAGGAGGCAATAGTCACAATCTACAGCAAGGGAAATCCTGACTGAATATAAAGAAAAAAACTTTACAAACTGTGGCTTAACCACTGGCATAATTGCCCAGAGAGGCTGTGCAAGATCCATCCCTGAAGGTTTTCAAAACATGACTGAACAAAGCCCTGAGCAACCTGATCTAACTTTGAAGCTCTGAGCACAAGATTTGACCAGATGACTTCCAGAGGTCCCTTCCAACCTAATTTATTCCATGGCTCTACAATAGCTGGATATCTTCAGCATAATTCCTGCTGTATTCCCCAGGGAACTGAGCTGAATCCTTTGTCAGTATTGTTTTCACAGGCACACCTTTCATAACCACCACATATATCACAAAAGAGAAAAAAAAAAAAAAGTCCAACACTCAGAGGAAAAATTGAAGCAAAATAATGTGCAAGAGCTACACAAAAACTCCAGTGTCTCAGAGCTGCTGGTTGCTGCTAGTGTTGGCACGAGAGGAAGCATAAAGTGGATTAAGTGCAAGGACAAACAATCTGAGGCATTCTGCTAGCAGAGCCTCCTGTCATCCTCCTGCTTCTCAACATGACGGTGATCCAAGCTGTGCAGAGTCTTGGATGAGGCTCCAAGCGCTGAATCACTTTGACTCCCCTCCCTCCCCTGCAATGATCACACACAGAAAACAGACATGACTGAGAGAGACTCGGGCCAGTTTATAAAAGGAAAGTCACTTTTCAACACAAGCCTCCATGAAAAAGGATTGTTTGGTTTTGTCACTTAGCAAACACCCCGATGGCCTGATGAGAAACATACTTGTCAAGCTGAGTTTCCTTCCTCAGGCCTGGGGAAGGTGGGTTTAGGAAACTGTAGTTGCTGCAAAAAGGTGATGGTAGCCTTGAGAAAGGATCTGTCCCTTGGTGGCCTTCCTCCCCCATGGCCCCCAGTCATGTTCCAGTACCAGGATGCTGCAAACAAGTGACAAAACCTATCTTCCCTGCTGCCAGAAAAGTGCATTGACAAGGTAATTTCTATATGGCATGAAACCTTTTGTATTAGGAGAATATTAAGGCTACAAAGTGAAACTCTCACAATGATGTAATATTAACTCTATTCTCTCACTAATATGAACGAGGATACGTGTAACTGGCATTGGCTCCTGTGTACATGGGAAATGGACCTAGATCAATCTGGTAATGCAGGAAATGGTTCATTAATGGGTGTTTGGGTGAAGAGCCTGGGCACATCTGTATCGGTATTTTCAACTGGTCCAGAGCACAGGTTGCTTGCACACTTCTGCTATGGACAAATTTGTGCTCTTCATATTTCCCAGGTGTGGTCTAAGAGTTAGAACAGGCAGGCAGGAGATCCGCAGTGAGAGCTAAGAGCATTTAAAAGTATGGATACAACCAGAGAAAGTTTAAATTCACTAGTGTAAATGCATTTCTGTGCTTGGCTCCTAGCCCTACTCGTCCCTACGCCTTAGTCCTCATCCTCAACTTTGATCATGTCTTCCTTGACCTCCACCTTCCCACCAGCCTGTTTCAGCTCTGCCTGCTCCCATCCCACCACGTGTCCCTGCCCTGTGCATTCTGCATCGATCCTGCTTTCCCTCTGATCCCTGTTTTTTCCCTGTCCTGTCTCTTGGATGTGGTTTCGATCATCTCCTCAACTTATAGGCTTTCCTCCTACTCTTCAGTCATGATCTTGCTTCACCTCTTAACACACTCATGACTCCTGTGGTGTCTGACCTCATTTTACCTTCATTTTCATCACTGAATCCAGACTGACCAAACTAGTAGGCAGCTCTGTGTTGCTACGGTAAAGCTGTTTTCCTCAGGCTGCAAATCAGAGAAACACTTCAATATGTCCTTAAATCTATTCCCCTCGGTGCGCTTAAGCACGTTCTCCTGTTGCCCTGAGCGAGGAGGATGCCTGCTGCTGAGCGAGGCGGGATTGCCTCGTGAGTTGATTTAGGCTCCTGAGCAATGTGGAACAGTTCAGAGCCTGGGCGGGACCGATGGTAAATCATGGATGAAAACAGCAATCTGTCAGCAGCGTTCCTCCTGTTGTTGTGGCCCAGACAGTTGTACTGCCGAAAGGCCAAAAGTGCGATATATGAAGAAAAGAGACCAATAAATAGAGGTCAAGGGGAATATTCAGTATACTGTAATCTAAGTGGTAAAACACAGGAAAAAAAGGGGCGTAGGCGTTACTAGGGTGAACCTAGTCTATGCTCAGGGGTAACCCACCCTAGAAATTGGTGATGTGGCACAAACCTGGGGAAAACAGGTTTGGAAGCAGCCATGCCTAAAGCTAGATTTAACACTAGCTCAGTCAAGGTTGCCCTTACTTGCACTTAGTATCATACAGAATCCAAGATCTGCATCAAAACTGTTTCAGCTGTGTTGGCCAGACTTTGAGACCTTGATAATCATTGTTTCCTTCTTTGCACCTCTGGAGTTGGCCTTTTGTTGTTTGAGGCTGTTTTTCTTTGCTCTTGCACGATTTGCCCTTTCCCTACCCCCCCTAAAACCATCACAAAAAAATTTTCAAACCAATTTTTGAGGAGTTTGAGAGTATTCTCTCTGCTGGAGTGAGCCCACGTGAAGCTGCAGAAGCTCAGTTCCCTTGGCAAGGGAGAAATCACCGTAATTACTGGCCGTGGTCCCCCCCATCTCTGGGATTTGGGCAACTGCAGGCAAGGACAGGTACTTAGCAGCCCCATGGTTAGCCAGAACAGTTTCAAGCAGTAATTACAACCATTTCTTACTCCTCTCACCTAGAGGAAGCCGACTGCTACTGCCTCCTGCCTTGCTCCCTTCAAAGCCTTTGCTTGGGCATCACCATTTTGAATTCCTGCTCATTACGCACATGCCAGATAATTGCACCCTAAGAAGCCAAGCCCATTGACCCCAGAAGGACTGCTCGTGTGCTTCAGCTTACGTGTGTTTACATGCAGTGCTTGACCGGGCTTTACCTTGGGTTACCACCAGGGAGATTGATGGGAAATCTGTTCAGAGGGTAAAAAAATATAATGAAGCATATGTCTAGCAGGATTTCATTCCAGGCTTAAATTATATAAACACTCTTATAATAAGCATCTTTGGCAAAATCCGTGACCCAGCTGTGCCACTTTTTCTTGCAGTACTTTTATTCCTGGATCCATCCTGCTGAGCTGTAGGCAATTTCTTGAAGTGCCTAAGTAAGCACCTCCTCAGGTTGCGCTCCCACAGCCGTCCATAGAGAGAGGTCATCTCCTCCAGACGTCACATCCCACCTTAGCTCAGCTCTTCTCTGGAACTGGGGACGAAGCCTGTCTTTCTTCTGGGACCATACTGGGTCCCAGAAGTGACTGGGCTCCTCAACTAGCCTCAGTTAAGTCCCTAAAGCTGGGGACAGAAGGGGATGTCCTCAGGTCTTAATGTCTAAGAACCACCTATAAGGGTATTACTAAAGCCCTTGCACCCGAAACTCCCCCTGACCTTGAGCTGGTCGTTCCAGGTTGGTGAGCTGGTCCCGCTCCTGCTGCGGCTCCTTGCGTGGGTCCTGAACGAGAGCCACTGGCTCGAGCGGGGCTGGGGGTGGCTGCAGCCGTCTGTCCTCTGTGCCCAGAGCTGTGAGATCAGAGTCTGAGCATCCACATTCTCCACGCGGACGGTTTTGCACTACACGTACGAACCAGATTATTTTCAGTGAAGAATCACGTATCACGCAACAAGTTAAAAAGGCAAAAAAATCTTCTAGCTATGGAAAATAACAGATAACGTGTCTCCACAACAAAAAAAACCAGCAGAAAACAACCTCAAGAGTTAAATATGATGAATGCAAAATACTGCATGAACTATAACTGAAGATATTCACTACATTCGTTGAAATCTCTCTCACGCAGCATTTTAAAAGACATTAACATTTTTTAAAGCAATCTTTTCCCAGCTCTTCTGTATTAATAACTATTTACATAATAAGTTATTGTAAAAGATATATACATAACATACTTCTTTGAAGATATGCACTGGATAACTTGGAATAAATCCTACCTCATTTAATACAGATTTTCTGAGACGTGTAGAAAAATGAGAGTCCTGAAAAACCTGGAAAGAATTCAAATCTGATGAAAAACAAAAATATTATATATGATTAAATTTTCCAACCAGCTTTAATAAATACACCGATATTTAAAACAGAGCAAAACAGAATAGTGAGATATGTCAACATTTTTCAAGGCTTCTAATCATTTTTCAGAACATGAATACTGCAAACATATCCAATTATCATTGTGCCTTTTTCTTCTAAAAATTGCTGTAAAGTAGTTGAAAAAGTAAACCAGTATTGGAACATGCTGTTAAAAGGTACTAGAACACCTAAATCCTCTTAACTACAAACAAAATAAAATAGGGATCACTATAATGATCAAGTGATTTAAAAACTAAACACAGCAAGAAAAATATTTTTTAATAGCAAGGAAGTGGAAAGCCAAAAGTAACATTTTCTATAGGAGATCGAGGTTTGTTAATAAGATCAATAATACTTTTGCCTTTTTAGTCCATATCACATGTAAAGTATTCTAAAATCTCCATCTTTTAAAATGCTGATTTTTTGGGCATTTCAACATTTTAACATATTTTCTGCATGTAGAATTCAGTCCTTCATTCGGTGAGTGCAGGTTTTTAAAACTCAGTACCCGAGGTTCTGGAAATATTTCATTATCTATTTCAGAGCACTCTTTCCAGACTGTCACTCACACTTTTTAAATTTAAACAGAGTTGAAATAGGGAAATTAAAGCAAAACAGAAAAGAAACTGAAACATGAGTCGTCTCAGCTGCGGCACAGCCTGTCTGTTTAAGGAGATCTGAACACTAATCTCATTGTTGATTTACATCAGATTCCTTTAACTTTTGTCTGAGTCTTTACTGAAGCTGTTCAAATCAGTTTGTAAATGTAGATTGAAGGAGCAATTTATACCATTATCTTGACAGGCAGCTCAATCAGGATAATTCATTGAAAATATCTATTTAAAACTCATCATAGAGGCACAGCATTTAATGCTTTCCTTTTTCAAATAAGTAAGGATCATTTACCAAGGAAATGGGAAATTGAAACACTTTTTTTTTTAAAAATTTTATTTTCTAGAAAACAGATGTACTTAAGATGTTACTAGCTTTCTTTGCATTGATGTGATAATGCATGATGCTTTCCAAGTCATGAATAAGCCTTTTTAAGGAATCTATAAAGATTATTTGCAAATTGTAAAGTTCCAATTTTTAATAAATAAAGGTTTACCAAGTTATAGTAAGAGAAACAGTGTCCAGAAAAACAGAGATTTATTATGACTTTAAAATGCAGGCCCCAGTTCAGCAAATCAATTTAACATGTAGTTAAGCAGATGAACAATTCCCTTAAATTAAATGTATAACAAGCTCCGTCGCTGCAATGGAGCTCAGACATCTAAACCAGGAATCTTTCCAGCCATTAATAAGATGCTCACTTTCAGAGACCTGCTTTCCCAACATGCTTTGAATTAAGGTCCTGGATAGGAGCGCGGGTTATCTGAACTGGCTCTTACCTATTAACCTCAGGGACAGATTTTTTCCTGGTGATTTTACTGCTCAGGAGGCCTTATTTGCAGTTCTCAGGAGGGTGGATCTTCTCATCACCTCGTAACATCAAGAAGGGCTAGCAGGCTCACAACCTCTGATAGCACGGTGGGATCCCTACGCTTTTGCAAACTGGACCTTTTGGAAGGATGCAGCTTTTGCCAGGCTTTGAAGGCTGCTCTCTAGTCAAAATACGAGGGGCTGGCAGGGGGATGCAGGAAGAATTTTTATGGAAGAGCAGAAGGCTGCTAAAAGGGACTTCTCTATAGTGGGGCAACCCCACTATAGAGGAAAAGGAAAAGGAAAACCCCGATTATCTGGAAAACCTTGACTGACTGAGAGGACATAATTCCACTTTATAGAAATTGCCCAAACGTTTTGCAGATAAGAGTCCTAGGAAGGAGTTAATGCATTGTTATTTCACTAACAAAACTAAGGCACTGAAAACTTTTTTTCCTGGTATCCCAGAGGCAGCCAGTGGTAGAAAGACTCCTGATCTCTGACTGCTACCACTGGGACATGTTCTCGTTGCCTCTTCTTTTCTTGTGGAGTTATTAACATACTTATATCTCGTGATAAATAGATACCTATGATATTTTAAAATATACTAGGGGAGAAAATGGAAGCAGAGTGTGTTAGTCTGAAACTGCCATTTCAGTAAGAACATGTTAATCTTTTTGGTTTGTATGTAAAAACAGTGGAAAGGTTAATGAAAAAAGTGAAGGCACAGGGAAAATACTTTGAGAGCAGACATTTTCATAAACGCACAGACAACTAGACGGATAGAAAAGCAGAGGGTTTTGGGGGGCGAGAGGCTGGCTCTTCTCGTGCCCAGTGGGAGATCTGGCTCCAGCAAGTTTGCCTGAGGGTGCACAAAACACCTTTACTCTGGAAGCTTAGCCTATTTTCGGAGGAAGTTTTAAGCAGATAAGGGCTGTTTAAATGTTTTCAATTTAAAGGGTTGCTGTTGAGCACAGAATGAAAATGATGAGTTTTGCAAATAGCGAGATACAATGACAGAATTGCACAGCAGCACTGGAGAATAAATACACGCGTTTCAGGCTGATAAGCATCGGGGTACAAACTGAGTATGAAGATAATTTATATTTGTTTTTCTTTGGCTATTATGAACTTTGATGATTTTCATCCTAATTTAATAGCACAATAAATCATTTTTATGAACGTCATGCTCTTTAATTGCTTCCTTGTTAAAATGTGAGCTAATTGTCCATGGTCTTGGAATAAAACTTCAGGGCAAATAAAATACTGTTCTGAATAACCCAACTCTCTTAAGTTCAACAAAGTTGCAGCAAAGTGCAAATGTCAGAACAGCCGGCTTGTTGTGTTCCTCGCTGGAAGTGATAAAAAAGAAAAACACTGCTGTGTGTTAGTCGTTGCTGTTGGGTAAAGGGCTGCGGCTGAAGAAATTACAGTGCTAAGACTTATTAGCCTCTGATCACCTTTCCTGACCCTAGCAATGACTGATGCTGAAATCCCACTTATCTAGGCAGGCCTGTACACCCACAATGTCCATGGTAGTGCTACCCTCTCGCAAACGTAGCGCTTTCTGTAGAGAAAGAGCTTTGCTGCTCAAAAACTCCTATGCCTGCTCCTTGGGAATGACACCAAAGAATACCTTATAAATGAAGTATGCTTCCCATTAGGGATTACAGCATCATTTGATCAAAGTCCACTGGAAATAGCTCTTGGCAGCATAGACGTTCTCTGTAACTCTTCACTCGCTTGAGTCTGATTGGCAAAGTTGGGAAAAGCAAAGCTGACTTGAGGGCTAGAGGAGAGAAGGACACAACAGGAGTTTTATTGTTGTTTTTGTTGTCGTCCTCCTTGTTTTAAGGAATGACTCTGTGAAATTGTTTTTTTGGATGCAAAGAAAACATTGGCAATGGGGTCATTCTTCTATGGAGCTGATCGTGCCCTACATGCTGGCTCAACTTGTAAAAAGTAATGCAATACAGGCATCGCTTAAAATTAAACAATTTTTTGGCAACTCTGGTGAAATATATTGTCATCGGCTGTAGAGCACCGACACACTTGATAGAGTTAAAGAATGTTTGGAAGACTCAAAGCTCTCTCTGGTTTGAGTTTAATGAAATCTGGGCAATCAAAATGTCTACCTGGCAGCTCACAAGAGACACTTCATGTTCATTATTTTGTAGTTAAACTATCCATCTGCACTGATGTGCAAGGCTACAAATTTGTATACATTTTTATATAGTCTATTTCCATTGTAAATTACCCATAAATTAGATACAGACTTTTAGGCACCTCTGAGGGCTTTTTCAATCTCTATTTTGGTATTAGGGGTAGATGTTGTTGAATTCTGTACATTGGTTCCCCTCTTCAGAAGATCAGTGCTTGCAGTTGGGATAGAAACACATCACTCCACTGCCTCTTCTTCCCATTCTATGGGCTATAAATTGTAACATTTACAAAGATGAAATACTCGTGAAGTGCCATTATTTATGGCTTTTGTTTGAAGACTGCAGAGCATCTGACAAGTGTAAATTGAGCCCGACAAAACCCCAATGAGTTATTATGCAGCTAAACACATCCTCCATAGAGATGGCAAAACATAAGTGATAGGATTTATATAAACCTCCATACCCCATAGTACCCCCTCCCCAAATACATTGTAAGCGTAGTCCTAGTTAAATAGGTTTGAGTCAGTTGCATATGAATCTACAATGCTTTTAAGACCAAAGGCAGAGATCGATGAAGAAGAGAGCAGATCCCTCTTTTCTGACATGTTGTTGTGCCTGCAGTGGTTGCACTTCAATGCAAGAAAAATGAGGACAAGTTCACTGACTTCTTTGGGCTTTGTCTTGATCCCAGGTGACAGTACCTAGCTAGTTTGCACACAGAGATGCATACACATTCAGTTTCCCCATCAACGCAGAAGATGAAGTCCTACTCCCAGCTTCCTCCCCTTACTTGGAAATTGTCTCATTGTTAGTGAGACATTTGGTCATTCCATTTTTTTTAAAAAAAAAAGAAACCCTGTAAAAATGTGGCTCCTACAGAGCACCAAAGAGAATGGAGGATAGGAGTGCTTTCCTGCTGAAGCAGGTCCTAGAAGAATTTCTCTGAGAGGTCTTCAGGCTTCTCTCACCCCTTTTCTCTCCAGACACACGTTCCAGTTAAAAAATAAAATAATTTTAATTTTATTTCCTTTTTGTGAGATTATGTAGCTTTTTGGTTGTTAAATAGGTTTTTATAGTTTAAATATATCTCATGTCTGTGTATATAATGGTCCCAACATGTTTATGACAGGTTATGTCATTGGTTCCCTTGTTAGGGAAACTAACAAAGCTTCTCCATTAGCTTAAGAGGCCTGGGAATTTTGTGCATCCTGTTCTTGTTGCTGTATGTCAGTGCTGGGCAGATTGCCATTATACCTCTGTGCATAATTCACTGGTTAAGAACATGCGAGTATGTCTCCCTCTAATGTGTGGCTCCAACAACAACCTGCTCGTTCCCCAAAGCCAACGAAGGCAGTCTTGCCAATTCTCGTGATTTTATTGTGAGTCTCTTGACATTTGGTGTGTGCCTTAAAAAACACAGCTCCTGGAGTTAAGATGAATGCATAAGAACCTCAGCTTTCATTTGAAAAATAACATAACATATTCTGAGCCTTCATGTTGTGAAAGTGTTTGGAAGTGGACCCCAGCGGTTAAAACCCTAGAAAGTGAACGCAATCAACCCCAAATGTGTTATTAAAATCATATCTCGTGGTGTGATTTTTATTTAAAGACAACTTCACAAGTATGGGAACCTGTCTGTAACTTTTGGATGGCTCAAGCTGGCAATGTAAGAGATGCTGTTCCTGTTCAAGCCCTGTGCTTTTGTACTTTCGATGCTGAAATTCCCATGCTTGATTCGCAATGACAAATACGGTGCTGATCTGTGCGCTGCTCGGGATTTGTCTTATCTGCCGCCAGCAGCCTCGGGCCAGCCCGTGGAACTGAAATCCAGGTATGTTGCACTTAGTCAAGGACAACTCCACTTTAGCTCGTTTGCTTGGAAGAAAGATCAGACCTGTGCAGGTGCTAAAGCGAATTCCTCCCATCTGCGTGGTTCCGAGAGACCTCAGCTCCTTTGGTCTCGGCTCCAGAAGCTGCGCAGCCATGTTAACGCAGCACTGCTCTCCGGTTAATATATCCTGCTTTTCAGCGTGGTAGTTACTTTGGGCGCTCTGCTACACTAATACAGCTCTACAACTTCCAGACGGAAGCTGGGTTGCATCTGGCCAGCTTGGAATTTGGGGAAGAGCGCGTTGGCCTGTCCGCACCACTATAAGTAGACTTATCTTAACAGTGCTCGGGGAATTGCTTCTTCATCGTAAACTGCCAAAAAAGAGGCCCTTTGTGGCTGAAGCTGAAGGCTGTGCTGTCTAGCACTCTGTACCCGCAAAAGTTTTACAACTGCTGTGTTCATACACATGCAAAAACGGAGCATCCCAGGCTGGATTTGCAGGTAATGTGTTGGGCTTGCAAATATCCACCCATGCATGTGTCTGTAAGCACCCTCTTAACGTGGGTTGGACTTTATGAAGATCACAGTCCTTTCATGAGAAATTGGCACTTGTAGCAACTTCAGCACTGGCTTGATGATACTCACTGCTCCAGGTCCTGGTATTCTTCATCTTGCTGCCTTTTTCTGTCCTTTTCCTCCTCGGGTTGAGCCAACACCTGTGGTCCCATATGGGCAAATTTGGCAGGTCCAGGGTATGGATAACAAGCTCTGGAATATATTTTTCCAACTGTGTCATCTGGCTTATAGGAGAACTCTGGCTTAGCTGTACTGCCAGTACTGGAACGACTCTGGAGCTGTCTCCTAGTCAAATGGTTGTAGAGCTGGCTGGCTTGCTTTGTTTTCCTGGACAGTGTATTGTCTTTTTTTTTTTTTTTTTTAATATATATATTTTTTTATTCCCTTTTCACTGTGAGAAGTGTGGTCCATATGAAACATCTGACACTAAAGCCTCGTCTTAAATTCCTTCTGCAGTCTGTGTGCTAGGTCTATTAAGATAAAGGAAAGTCTTTTTTCCAGCGTCTGTGTATGTTCTCATGGTAGCTGGGAAGGGAATTCTAGGAACTACCTGTGTCTCTGCTTGCGAACATCCAAATCTGAGCTCTAAGAATAAGAGTAGATTTCCTCGCTTGCAAAACCACAGCTGTGGTTAATGACTGTAATGGAGATGAAGCAGCACATTTTCTTGCGAGCATTAATAACTCCTGTGCACATTGTCCACATTTTGCAACCACATTTTGAAACCACTGCCTGTTTTTCAGAGGACAGCTGCTCGAGGGAAGCCTCTCTTGCTACCAAATGCTGGCACTTTGCTGTAAAGGTCTGCACTCCATTTAAAGAGTAGAAATACAACAGAACTCGTGGCCCAGCACTACAAAAATCAACAGCCAAATAAATCAACTAGCTGTTATTGATCTTAATTTCCCCCCAAAATGCTATCGGACTTCAGCATTCCTTGGGCTGAAGGGAATGAGGAGTTCATTTTTGAGTACTTGCCATAGTGCATATGTCAGTATTTGCCACTGACTTTCCCTCATCGCAGCCATCTGCAACCCTCCTGAACAAAATCATGTGCAGCATTGTGTTTAATGTTCCTGAAAGAAAAGGGAACATGTAATAATTATTTTAAAATAAACACCAAAGGGACAAGTACTGTGTTCTTTGGCTTAATTCATACATGGATGAAATCATTTTTCTAAACAGGCCTGCCAATGTCTTGTTTCAAAAGTCTGAGCCTTGGAGGAGGCCTGCAATCACTGAATGAAGTGTCGGCCATCCCTCCCTCCCTCCTCCCACCGCGCTCCCTGGCAGCCCAGCCAGCCGCAAACCACAGACACCACAGCACTATGGCCGCAGCTGGGAGGCATGGAATATCTGCTCAGGATAAAAAAATAGCACGGGCAATAAACGCGAGAGAGCGCCTGGGTGCTCTGCAGCAGCCAGTTCGGCTGCCCTCGCACTGGATGCAGACATTGCCTCCATTTCTATGAGGAGCAAACGCACACGCTGATGGCACGTGTGTGCTAATCACACAACCTGCTGCGTGGCTTCCCACGTGTGGGTGCTCCGTTGTTGGCTCAATGTCTCCAAGAGCTTGTGGGGAATCAGCCTTTCCCCTGAGGTAGGCTGGGGACGTGTGAGTCCTCCTGTGGGTCCTCCTATGGGTCCCGTGTCAGCCAGATGGTCGAGGCACTGCCCACCCCACCCGGCCGCACCATCGGGGGTAGGAAGGTGCAGTCCATCGCTGTGTCTGACCCCAGAGCCTGTGCCTCACCCCCTGCCATAGGCAGCGTTAGCCAGCTGCGTAGGTGCAAAATTGCGGATTGGATATATCTTTCTTTCTTTCTTTCTCTTTCTTTCTTTCTCTTTCTTTCTCTTTCTTTCTCTCTTTCTTTCTTTCTTTCTTTCCTTCTTTCCTTCTTTCCTTCTTTCTCTCTTTCTCTCTTTTTCTTTCTTTCTTTCTTTCCTTCCTTCCTTCCTTCTTTCTTTCTTTCATTCATTTTTTATTTCTTTCTTCCTTTCTTTCTTCCTTCCTCTTTCTCTCTTCCTCTTTTCTTATCTTTCTTTTTCTCCCTTTCTTTCTCTCTTTCTCTTTCTCTCTATCTTTCTGTCTTTCTTTCTCTCTTCCTTGCCCTCCTCCTCTCTCTTTCTTTCTCTTTCTCCCTTTCTTTCTCCCTTTCTTTCTTCCTTTCTTCCTTTCTTTCTTCCTTTCTTTCTTTCTTTCTTTCTTTCTTTCTTTCTTTCTTTCTTTCTTTCTTTTTCTTTCTTTCTTTCTTTCTTTCTCTTTCTCCCTTTCTTTCTTTCTTTCTTTCTTTCTTTCTTTCTTTCTTTCTTTCTTTCTTTCTCTTTCTTTCTTTCTTTCTTTCTTTCTTTCTTTCTTTCTCTTTCTCTCTTTCTTTCTTTCTTTCTTTCTTTCTTTCTTTCTTTCTTTCTTTCTTTCTTTCTCTTTCTCCCTTTCCTCCTTTCTTTCTCTCATCTGTCTCCCTTTTTTGCAACACCTTCTGACATCCTCAAAGGCACCCAGACAGTGCAGTGCTAGTGACATGGAGAACGGGCCCAGTTCAGCACGTAGTATAGACTATGCTGAAAATCATGTCAGCCTGCCTGGCTCTCAGCCTATGCGAGACGGGGCCATTATGATGAACGCATGAAGATGCTGGGATGCCCATGGGTTATGCATGGCCCCCTGAGGTCTGGCATGGTGAAGTCCAGGATAATGTCTAGCTTACACATATTTCAGATGTATTTTTTCTTTTT